>CABHPR010132816.1:6634-28191 GCA_902168415.1 Peromyscus melanophrys
TCCTTCCTTCCTTCCTTCCTTCCTTCCTTCCTTCCTTCCTTCCTTCCCTTTTCTTTCTTGTGTGCGTGACAATGTAGCAGTTAAGAACACAGACTGTGAATCCAAACGACTAAATTCAAGTCCGACTTTCTTACTCTGTCACCGTGGATAAGCAGCTCGACAACATCCTTGGAACTTAATTTCTTCACCTGAAAAATGGGCACCATTGTGGTGGTATTGTGTTCCCCAAAATATTGTGTATGCTAATAAACTTATCTGGGGTCAGAGAACAGGATAGCCACAATACTAAACAGGAGAATAGGCAGTGGTAGCACACGCCTTTAATCCTAGCATTCCAGAGACAGAAATCCCTCTGGAGCTCTGTGAGTTCAAGGCCACATTGGAAATGGCCAGGCATGGTGATACACGCCTTTAATCCCAGAAAGCGAGCCTTTAATCCCAGGGAGTGGTGGTAGAAAGCAGAAAGGTATATAAGGCGTGAGGACCAGAAATTAGAAGCATTTTGGCTGGTTAAGCATTCGGGCTTTCAAGAAGCACAGTTCAGCTGAGAGCCATTCGGATATGAAGACACAGAGGCTTCCAGTCTGAGGAAACAAGACCAGCTGAGGATTCAGTGAGGTGAGGTTAGCTGTGGCTTGTTCTGTCTCTCTGATCTTCCAGTGTTCAGCCCAATAACTGGTCTCAGGTTTGTTTTATTAATAAGAACTTTAAAGATTTCTGCTACACACCATATCCCAAAACTCTCCTGGAGTGAGAGTGAGGGAGAATTGGCATAGAACAGACTTGGCCACCGTGGTCTTCACGGCACACACAGTTGAGGTACCCTTTAGTTCCCTGCTGTCATCTTCCCTGTTTGGTCCTCAGATCTCTTGGTATTCTAAAGAGAACTCGGCCTTCAAAACCAGGAAAGCAATGCTAACCTTCCCTTACAGTTGATGAGGTAAACTCTGCAGCTACAGGTGAGTTACTGGATTTCCTGGGCCTTGATTTCCCTCCTGTGAAAACCATCTGCCTTGAGGTTATTGTGGCAAGAGAAATCATCTAAGCATCCTAGGAAATGGCTGTTCCTCACTCATGTGCTCCTCCCTCAATAAGACGGCAGACCCACATGAACAGGAAGAGAAGGGAAGAAAGGAATTAGCATCAGCACCATGCCTGGCACATAGTAGGTGCTCAAAAGAGTAGGGGTTCATTTGTTGTTTAAGTATCCAGAACTTGACTCCATGAGGCCTCAAGTCAAGCTTCCCAGAAGGCAAGCAGAGACCCCCTGTCTCTGTGATCTTAAGGTGGAGTTCTGTGGTGAGTAAATGTCTACTGGCTCTGAACCTGTACCAGATACTCTGGCAGGCGCCGCTCACGGGACAGGAACAGCACAGGTAACAGTGAGCTCTGGGGAAAGCATGGGGATCAAGGGAAGATGTTTCAAGCCAATGCCTACACGGGAAGTATCTGCCCTCTACACCCATGTGGCTGAAAACACCATGGGATGGAATGGGGACCACGGAACTCTGTCGTGGGGAAGCCAACAGCCCTGTCCCTGGTGACAGGGGTTTTAACTGATATGCAGGTAGCCTGATTCAGACGAAACGCTGGCTGCTCTTCCAGAGAACCAGAGTTCAGTTCCCTGCACACTTGGGACAGCTGACAATGGCCTGTGATTCCAGATCCAGGGGATCCAAACCCTCTTCTTGCATGCAAGGAGTAAACATAAACATATAGGCTAGCACACGTAAAAAACAGACAAATAAATCCTTTAAAAAAAAAAAAGACATCAGTGTCCACTTCGACGTCACAACCTTTGGGTTACACTTGCTGTGTAAATCAGTGCATGTGAACGAAGTCCTCTAAACCTTAGTTTCACCGAGTGTCAAATGGGAACGACAACTTGTGCCAGGTCGCAGGTTTATGAGGCAGCATCACGAAAGACAAGACACGGTAGAAAAAAAAGGAGACTCTTAAACTTGTTTGTATATGGTCCTGGGGGTGAGGGGTTGTCTTGGAAATCACCACCACCAGGAAAAGGGAATGACGCTGTTTATCCACCATTTACAGTGTGCCAACTCCTGTGAGAGCCCCTCTGTGTGCTCCTTCAGTTAAGCTCACAATCTCTTGTGAAATGGGTACTTTAGCAGCCCCACACATCCAATTATCACCACTCGAAGGCATGCAGAGCCAACCTTGCCTGTCCTGCGATTACACACTTAACGTGCAGTTTATTTTGACAGCAAGGTGTTTATATTGAACCTCTTCCACGTGAAAGCTTGTCTAGCATAAATAGGTGTGAAGCCCTGAATGATGTATGTAAGATGTCAAATTCACCAAGCAGGCAGCAAGCAACTGACCCAGCTGTAAGCTCCAACAGCGATCTGAGATGCAAGGCATGCTGTATGCTGAGGTGCCCTGCTGGAAGGACCACCTGTGAGCATCCTCAGTCAGCTGCTTCTGGCTAGCACCAGGTCACAGCCAGGTCCCCATGACAGTGTACCCCAAAGAACTGCAGTATGAGCTACTCTCCTCCAACAAGGACTTGGAAAGACTTGACCTCCAAACACTAGTGAAGGGCGTGAGCTAGAATGTACACATCAAAGTCTTCCTTCCATTTATAGGTTTTAGCAGGTGAAGGATGCAGCTGGCTTTGGAATCAGGGAAGCCACGTCAGAATACTAGACAGTGTGGTTAGGTCTAGGGGTGTTACTTAGATCCTCTGAATTTCAGTGGCCTCTTGTATGAAATTGGAATAAATAATGCCATGAGTTCAATATAATCAATAAGAGGAACATTCGTAAGTACTTAGTATTAGGAAAACTTTTTAACTCACTATCCAATTTCAAAAAGAGGCTTGCTTGAATAAGAGGAAGCTGACAATTTTGAAAATATCTAGTCACCTTGCAATCAGTGGCTAAAATGGTTACAATCTAGTTGCCTTCTGGCCTCTCATCTTCTCCCTCTCTCTCTCCCTCCCTGTCTTCCCTCTATTTCCTTCTCCCTTCCTCCTTTCATGTGTCCCTCCTCTGTGTCTTTAGAGGTCCTTACACACTCACACAGTCATCCTTTCTTAGGAATCTCAGTACCAGGAACTTTGACTAGATCCCAGCCCCCGCAGGGTGTCTCGAACCAAGCCTCCCACCTGCCCTGACCTCTGCCCTGCAAGTGTGGCAGGTGCTGCCCAGGGCTCCCTGGGTGAAGTCTGTGCAGACAGCTCTCCTCACACCCAGCATCCATCATCTGTGACTGTGGGGCAGCCAGGATAAGAACGCCCTGGAGCATGGGACCCGACGAGTCACAACGAGGCAAAGTTTTCAGACTTTCAAATACATGGAGCCTTGATTAGAGGAAAGACTTCTCCCCTTCCTTCCTTCCTTCCTCCCTCCCTCCCTCCCTTCCTTCCTCCCTCCCTCCCTCCCTCCCTCCCTCTCTCTCTCTCTCTCTCTCTCTCTCCCCTTCCTTCCTTCCTTCCCCCCTTCCTTCCTTCCTTCCTTCCTCCCTTCCTCCCTCCCTCCCTCCTTCCTTCCTTCCTTCCTTCCTTCCTTCCTTCCTTCCTTCCTTCCTTCTGCCTCCTCTTCCTCCTCCTTTTTTAATCTAAAAGCCTGGAATTTGTAGAAAGGTCCCCTACCCAAATGACAGCAACCTCAAAAACTCTACCCACTGAGTTGAAAATGAAAGCTCAACAGACAGAGTACCCCCTCACAGCTGCTGCGCCCTCTGGACACCATCCTTGCAGTTCTCCAGGTTTTAATGTTTTAACTGAGGGCTCCAAGCCCATCTGCTGTCCTTCCCCACAAGCTTCCAAAACTTTCTCAGCCAGGTGTATGTATGCTCCATGACGCCAAATCATGGTTTCTGGAGAAATGGTTTTGTGTTTTGTATTTTGTGTTTGACAGAAGAGTCAACAACAAAAGAGTCAAAACTCTTAGAAACAGAAATTTTAACCCAAATATTCATCACCTCCGGACAGTATGAAATGATCTGATCTGATTTTCTTTTTCCTTTTTCCTGTGGAGCAAAGAGCTTTTTGCAGACATTAATTTCCATTCAGCCAGATTCCTGCTGCAGAACTGAACTCACACCGTAAATGGGGAAATGTTTAATCAATCAGTTCCATAATTAGTACATTTGAATTTGTAACATGTGTCCAATTCTGGAGCTGTATGAAATCCCAATTACTCCAAAGGGAGTGTTGCTTCAGCACATAAGCTATAAACAGGCTGAGCGCATGAACACCCCACATGTATCCTGATGGTCCTAAAAAGATGACACAGAACTCAAAAAGTCACTCGTGATCACTTTTTAAACTATACATTCTATAATTCTAACATCCAAGGAAGCACATCCTCTTTCCAAAATCTAATGCAAAGCACAAGATTTTACAGAAGAATCTGTAAAGCTCAAGACAAATTGACACAATTTTCTCAACAAGATACATTTGTGCCTCAAAATCAGAGCCCGGCTTGAAGATGTAACTAGTAGTTACTAATCATTCTTTATTTGAATGACCTTGTCCAAAGTCAGCTCAAAGATCCAGTCACTTGCATGGACTGATGTTGCATTTTTCCCACTATGATGGTCTCAGGGCATCAGCGCTTATGAAGTGGTAATTCTCTACTCATATTAAGTAAATATCTGCTGTATTCTGCAGACTCACTTAGGCTGAGTCTGAACAATGCTAGCACAACTATGTGGTTAGAAGACAGGACCTAGAGCCTTCACCGGGTTGCAAATTGTCCCCGGAGCTTCCTTGTGTCTTTAAATTAAAATGAGCACACCAAAAAACAATGTTTCCAGGTTCTCTGCTCGACAATTATTGGTTGTGCATGGGCAGATTATACTTTGGGGTTTAAAGTAGAACCCAGGCACACAGTTTAAAGAATTCATGCTCCTGGGTCTGGGGAAATGGCTCATCAGTTAAGAGCCCTGGCTGTTCTCACAGAGGACCCAGGTTCAACTCCCAGCACCCATGTGGTGGCTCACAACTGCCTGTAACTCCTGTTTCAGGGATCCGATGTACTCTTCTGGCCCCCACAGGCACCAGGCATGCACATGATGCAGGTCCATACACACATGCAGGCAAAATATTCATACACATTTTTTTAAAAATGTATAAATAAAATTTAAAATAAAAAAGAATTCCTGTTCTGATGGTCAAATACAACACAATAGAAAACACCTAATTTACTAGCACAGGTTAATGCTGCCCTAGCTGCCTAAATTTGGGCCAAATTCAGGTAAAAGCATATGGCTGCATTTCATTCTTTTCTGCTTTTTATGATCTCTCTCTCTCTCTCTCTCTCTCTCTCTCTCTCTCTTTCTCTCTCTCCTGTGTGTGTGTGTGTGTCTGTCTGTCTGTCTGTCTGTCTCCCTAGCTTTTAATAACAAAAGCCACAATTTAGGTAAAAAATCAAATTACAAAGACAGAAACAGAACAAATGGTCATTTTTGTTCCCACATTAAAGGTATAACATACATAAATTACATACATATATATATACATACATATACATGTATATGTATATATATATATATACATACATATACATGTATATGCATGCTGGGGAGATGGCTCAGAAGCTAGGAGTCCTTACTATGCGAACAGGACCTGAGTTCAAATCCCAATAGATGTGGACACCCATGAGCTTGTAACGCTATTGCTGCCTGAGGTGGAGGCAGGAGGGCTGCTGGAGGTTGTAAGTTGTTACTCTAGATGCAGATCCAGTGAGGGACTCTGCCTCAAGGAAGTAAGATGGCAACAGACCAGGGCACTGGAGCCCTCCTCAGGCCTCTCACAACAGAGCAGGGCACCCGGGGCCTCCTCAGGCCTCTCTTGCATGGGTATGTAAACCTGCACACACACTTGGGGATACATCACATGCATACAAATACTTCAGGAAAGGCAAAAGAATTCAATCTTTTCTTTCTTTGATGAAATGACCGAAAGACTAGACTTCCTGCTTCCTGGAAGCCACATAACATGATTGAGTCTTTAGACAAGTGTGGTCCGAAAGCTGGAGGAGGCAGAGTAGAGGAGAACCAAGGTAGGGGACCAGAGGTGGCTCGTCCCAGAACCAGAAAAGCATGAGGAACGTTTCTGGGGGGCTTTCAGCAGGGTGCCCAGAGGACATCCCCTCCAACCATCCCCACATCTCTCTCCCAGGACCTGAACTCAAGTCAGCAGCTGCTGCCTCCACAATGATGTATTTTCCACTTCCTTTATAGACCGAGGAACACAGGGATGAAATCACAGCAAACAAGACATGAAGTGCCTTTTTTATGTCATGGGAAAGGTGTGGAAGTGAAGGCGGAATTTATGCCTCAATCTAAGCCCTTTTGAAAAGAAAGCGCTCTCCTGACGTTACAATGGGGTCTGGGATGGAGCTCCATGGTAGAGTACTTGCCTAGCATTCTTGAGGTCCTGGGTTTCATCTCTAGCATTAAAAATATTCATTTTAAGAAAGAAAAATGGAACAGAGGCCATGTTCAGACAGCCAGAATCCTGATGTGCTGAGACAGTCCAAACTCTTTCCAGGGATCCTGTCCCCATTTTCCAACTAGATCCCAAGAATTGAGCATAGGCGGGCCAGGTCTCAGGTAATAATATCAGGGTCTGGCGTTGGCTGAGTGGTTGCTAGGGGTCATGTGCTAAATTAAGTAATATGCACAGCCTCATTGGATTTTCATAGTAACCCTAGGCCTGGGCCAGCTTTGCAAACAAGGACACTGAGGCTTGGAGAAGGCTTGTCATATAGCTGGAAATGGACTAACGAGGATTTAAACTTTGGTCTAGAGACTCCAGATCCTTTTCACTACGTCCTGTTGTATATACCGGAAGTCATATTTTCACACATATCTGTGATTGACAGCATCCCTGCAAAGTACTGTTTGTTAAGTCACCTAAAGACTGCATGTGTAATAGCTCGTGTTTCCCTGGCCGGCTCTTCCTGTGGTCTCTATCTGCCTGTGAGAGATGCAACCATGACATGGTCAGAGATGAAACCGTGCTAACTAAACCTCAAATGAACCCCAGAGACGAAAGCACATTTCTTATCCACAGTAGAGACAGGAGTTCTTTCTTCACAGCCCTACTTTTTTCAGCAGTAAATTCAACTATTATCTCCATGCTTTGAAGGGTCATCGTGACATTTAGGGGAGAAATAGCATCCCTTGCTTTGGCTAAAATGGTGTGAGCTTCACTGGCCATTCTTTCCATCATCAAGGAAAAAGGAGGAGTTGAGATAGTTTGGTGACTAAGCCTGGCATTTGGGCACAATGGATTACCGTAGGTTTTCTGCCGCCCCCTCACCATACCCTTACCCCTGGATGGAGTGGGTAATAACGTAGGCAGGGGATATTTTAGGGCTGGCAAGGAGATGGCTCAGTGGACAAAGGTACATGCCACAGGAGTCTGGTGACCTGAGTTAGAGCTCCAGAATACATATAAAAGATGGAAAGAGACAAGGAACTCCCACAGAATTGTCCTCTGGCCTTCACACATCCACCACCGTGCACGGACACCCCATCTCCCCAGAATAATAAAAGATAAACTAAAAATACATTTTAAAGTGCAATTAATAGGACAGGGCCTGGTGGTGCACACCTTTAATCCCAGCACTCAGGAGGCAGAGGTGGGTGGATCTCTGTGTGTTCAAGGCCAGCCTGGTCTACAGAGTCTACAGAGTGAATTGTAGGCCAGTGAGGATTACACAGTGAGATCCTGTCTCAAAATAAAACAAAATAAGATACTTTTCAAAGATGCAGTAGTCCCCTCCCCCTTCCACTAGGGATACCTTCCAAGACCCCAGTGCAAGCCTAGAATCACAGACAGTATCTGCATGTACTTCCCCCTCCCCACATGCATACCTATGTTAAAGTTGGATTTATAATTATAAATTAGGCACAGTAGGAGCTTAACAGCAATAAAAAGAAATAAGTAAAAAATACAGTGAAAAAAGCTATTTTAAACTTTAGGTTTTTTTGGGGGGGGTTTGTTTTTGTTTTTGTTTTTTTTAATGACAGCTTCCACTTAGTATTTTTAGAAAGCAGAGAACACTGTGTAACAAGCTCACAAGGCAGAGCCACTGTGCACCTTGCCAGGCCGGCTTCTGGAGCTCAGAAAGTCACTGGCCACAGCTGTGTCTAAAGCCCATTGTGCGTTCAGCCTGCTCTCACTCTTACCTTGTGAGCACAGTCCTTTCTCTCTGGGTTTCAGGCATTGCACTAATGATGCATTTCACCGTCCTAGCAAAGTGACGACGTCTAGTGGGTATTTAAAAAGGCCTCTCCTATCACTTCCACACTGTGGACTCACTGACAATCTCTTGGATGCTTGCGCCCAAGACAAAACAGCGACTTGGCCTTGCCAAGATTTCAAGCCAGAGACATACAGCTTCTATGGGCAGGGTTGACCTGGTAGCAACACTATCTTCATTAGTTCAGATGGGATTTTCCTTCTTGTTTCTCACTTGCTGAAATTTCCCATTTATTTATTTATTTACTTGTATCAAATTTATGTCCTAGAGAAGAGGGGCAGCTTTTTTGTTAAGAATTGTATCTAACCAAGTGTCAGATACACAGGAGACATGTGATTTTCTTGAATGAATTGGTGAGTGAGTGAATGCCAGGTTGTCCTGTTTGAGACCAACATTCAACCACTATCGTTCAGTCATTGCTGTGATCTAAACTCCTCTTCCATGCAGAACTCAGCCTCCTGCAAGAGCACTTTCTCTCATTCCAAGAAAACAGTCCACGATTCTCCATGCTCATGCACTCACTCTTCTCCCACCGAGAGGGTGTCAGATCCACGCAAAGGCCAGATCCTACCCTGTTGCTTTGGGGTAAAACCAAACAGGAGACTGACCAAGAGGCTGGCCCAGGAGAGGAAGCAACCCTCCCTCACTTCTGGCCTTCCTGTTACTGCCACCAACAGTAGTGACCTCACCTGTTACTGCCCGCGGGGGGGGGGGGGGGGGCCTATGCAGAGTCCTGGTAACATTTAAGTGGCTAATGGTGACATGCCTGTTATGGGGCTGACACCGGCGCCACCTGATATCATCACCCTTGCCTCTGAATTCTAAGACGACCCTTCTAAGATGACTCTCAATGTATTCACAGTTTCTCTTGAAACATACACTCTGAAATCCTTGACAGCAGGGTCTGTGGCCTTGCTGTCCCCGGGGTCTGCCACCCAACTGAGACTGAGTGAAACCCAAAGGGCTCTTATACTTTTACCTCATAGCTCCCAATAATCAGTCTTTGAGTTCATTCTGTCTCAGTGAAACCCTTATCAAACTACAGGTCTCTAAGGAGAGGGGGGAGGGTGAAAGCTGAGGCAGAGATTTTGCCCACCTTTTCCATCTGGAAGAGTTTCGGGACCCCGAGAGGGGCAGCCGAAGAGGGTCCCAAGAGACCTGTAGAACATGTAGGGTGGGCGGTCAGGGGCCTGAGGAAGTGAAGCTCTGACCTCCCAGCATTCTGGTTTGTGATGTCATCACTTTAGATCTCAGCTTTGTCACTGACAGCTCGGAAGGCACTGCAGCTTAGCTTAGAACCCTGGGGACCAAAAGGGACTGCCGTTCTTCACTGCACCACATCCCTACCCCTTCATGTTTCACCCCTCCTCCCTGCCTCCCGCAGGCAGGACTCGTGAGAACCCATGTCCCTGAAGCTACTGTACAGACAAAAGTACCTGTACAGAGTCACAAGCTGTGTGTGTCATCAGACACTTGGACACAAGTATGCCATTGAGCAATACAATGTTAGCTAGAACATAGCCAGTTGGTGTCTTTGTGAGACAATTTATTGTAAGTGTCCGTGACTGGTTGAGTATTTCCTATTTAGCCCAGGCTGGCCTCAGACTCCCAGCCATCCTCTTGACTATGCCCCTGGAGTGAGTGCTGGAGTTACAGGGCAGGCCATACTCAAATGCAGACATTTTTATATCTACTCCATATTCGTGGATGGGTCAACAGAGCCTCAAACAAATGGGAAGGGCTCCTTGCCCAAACTGTCATCAGGGGAGTTGGAGATGCAAGAAAGGAGCCAGAGTGTGGTTTTCCTTTGACGGTGGAACACTGGCTTGTGTGTTCCTCTCTAGCATATGTCAGATCCTCTGCTGCTGCCTTCAACATCTAGAAACCCCTGTTGATACCGAAGACAGCTCTGGTAAAATCTAGTGCCTTTGTGTAAGCCTTTCAGGAGTCGGGGAACCAGGAGGCGACAAGAATGCACCCTGGGCTGACATCGAGAAAGGAAATTGAGGATTTTAAAAAACGAGTCATTCAAGGTTCCTGACTATGAAATTCCCACGTGGTTTAGAATATTACTGCTTTGAGGAGACAGTCACTGTGCGACAAAGTTGAGACAGTGCTGGCCTCACCTCCCATATTGCTTCCTGGACCCCGTAGGAAAGCCAAACCTGGAAGAGAGCTAGATCTAACTTGTTAGAGAATCCCAGTCTGAACTGTCTGCGGGTCTTTTTGCAGGCGGAGACAGTCTGGGCAGGGCTTGCTTGATCTAAAGTCAAGCCACAAGCGGCTGCGTTAGAATGGTAAGCGTTTGGCCGCCTGAAGGATGCGTGTGAGAGGTAGGGAAATGTCAAAAAGGGCACCCTCTCCACCTCTTAGAGGTCCGGTTTCAGATCCCATGTGAGGAGCGGGATGAGAAAATTCCTCCTGGGCGACCCACGGGTCGTGGGGAAGAAAAGCCAGAACCTTTCACGCTGGCTAGCCTGTGGCTCTTGGGGAGGCAGGCGTACTGCCCAGCTGGCGCCTCACTCAGGACCAGGAGGGAGGCTGGAAGAGGACCCAGAGAGGCGGGGTAGGAGCAAGGGTGCACAAGCCGGCTGAGAAAAGGTGTAGCTGCTGGAGAGAAATTAGAGACTTTGGCCCCTCTGGGAAGCAGGACGGTCCAGCACTCACACAGCGCCGGGGAGGCCCCAAACAAACTCCTCTCCCTCCTTGCTCTCGGCCCTTTGTTGTCCGCCTCTGGCTCCCGCTCATGCCCTCGGGTCCCCCGCCCCCTGAAGTCACCCCAACTGCACTCATAATATTTTGCTTTGCGCCGGGTCTGTTTTCCACCACCAACTTCCAGCAGTCTCCATGGCGACGAGCAGGGGGTAGGGGGGTGGGGGCGGCGGCTGTTCAGATCCCAGGCCTGAGCCGCGGAGCAGCCCTGGCTAACTTTTCCGGGTCTCTGGGTACCGCGCTGGGAAAGTGCGCTATCCCGGGCCCTCCTTGGATAATCGTGTAATCGCGAGCCCGCAGGTCCGTGGAGTCAGGCCTGTGTACTGGAGCCGCGTGGCCCAGGACTGCAACCGCGGGAATCTGGAATCCAGGGACCACGCGACACTCACTTGACTCTGCTGCCAAGCTTAGATGCTAGCAGGTGGCAAGAGTGGAACCACGCAAGTCCACCCCTCCGGCCACACACACACACACACACACACACACACACACACACACACACACACACAAAACCACGCACATCTGGAAACAGTGAGACTGGTTCAGCACAGTAGCAAGGCTCATATCTCCCGCTGCTTTCTGCTCTGAGCCAAGGACTGGCTCTCAGGGCTACACAAGGCTACTACTTACGCAGAGCATCGTCTGGGGGAAGATGCAGGAGGTCCCAGGCCTGTCTCTCTGGGAGCTCTCTACCCCGTGGGCAAAAACCTAAGGCCCCACGATGTCTCACTTTAGGGCCCACGAAACTAGGCTGGACCTAGTACCAGGTCACCCTCTCTGTAGAGCAGCGTGTCTTCCTACCAGTGGGCCCTAGGCATTCAGATCCGATTCGAGAATCTTTGACGCCCCAATTCTGAGTTTTGGAGGCGCGGGGTGGGGGGAAAACTTGGTAGAGTAAGAAGCTTCCCGTTGGAGCGCCACAATGCACCTCTTTAACGAGCCATCCCGTTTAACAAGAAACAACCCTTTTGACGCATAGGCGACCAACCTATCCCAGCCCCACTTTGCACAAGTTCTTGATGACTGAAAATTCTATCCACTTTTCCTTGCTCGTTCTCGAATTTCTAAGTAAGGAGCAGCTAGCTGAACAGCGCTGCTCTGTGTAGGGGCATCTGGAATCATACCCGAACCGCCAAGAACAAGCAGCCACTTCCAGCGGCCCTCGTAGAGATGAGGGCCAAACCGGCCTAGGTTTGAGGCCGGGTGGGTCGAGCGCGCTGGCGCTAACTGCAAAACGGTCCCGACGCACCCGCAAATCGGTGCATTCTGAGCGCACCGGCTGCCTTTGCAGCCCGGTGGAGCTTGCCGAAGCCGCCAGAGTCGCGTCCTAAAGGGGCTTTGCTTTGTCGAGTAGAGAAATCAGAGAGCCGAGGACCCAGGCGGCGCGCGCCGGCTCCGGGGGCCTCCCCCGACTGGGCCATTGTCTTGGCCCCACACTTGTGGTGTATTTTGGAAAAACTCAAGGAATATATTACCAGCTCGATGCGCGGAACAAAGGGGTAAGTTTCCGCAGGTCACGCTGAAGTGGGCCCAAAGCAGGCCACTAGAGCCCCGGCCCCAGCAAAACCGTTCTCCCATGCCCGAGGCACTTTGCGGGGATTTTCCTTTTAAAAGACAGAGACTGTAGCTTCGGCTTGCCGGCCCCCTCTGAACATGGATGCTCCGGACTTCGCTCCAGTAACTGCTGTGAGCCTGTTGTTTGAGCCCGTTAAGAATGAAATAACTGATTTCGTGTTTCTAGCTGAGCGCAACCTTACACTCGGGAACAGAATCGAACTGCCCAGTGGAGCGCGGGGCTCTGCTCGCCCAGGCAGGGGAATGAACCTTTTACATAACAAGAGAAACTCAGAAGAAAGACTAATTGGATTAATTCTCTGGAAGGGAGGCGAAGGAAGGCTCCTGGATGGGACCTCGCCGCGCCGCACTTTGCTTGTCCGGAGTTTGCATGTGAAATGTCACCTGGTGCGCCCAGGATGACTTCTCAATTGCGGCCATTAACTAAAACTTTTGATTTGAGTCCGGGAGTGTGATCTTAAGTATGAGAGGGGAGCGGGAAGGGGGAGGCACTGGGGTTTCATTACCCATTTGGGGTGTTTGAAGTTGGGGTGAAGGTGGTCAGTGTCCCACAACCACTTAATAATCCGTGATTAAAAATAGAACGTCTCCACAGTTCTACAACACTCCGCACCAAGCAAGGACTCTCTACTGTGGAAGGACCGATAAAAGCCCAGCTGGGACATGCGTAATGTAGGGTATGAGGAAGGCCCCGAGATCTTGTATGGACCCCTTGAAAATCCTCAGCCACTACTTCTGTGTAAATGGGTGTAATCTGGTTAAATACATTCACTTTTAATGTTGTAGCTCTTAGGAGGCTTTCCTTGAATTAAAAAAAAAATATTGAAGCAAAGCTTTGCTCTTCCCTCTCCCTCCGGGACCAGCATTGCTGGGGTGTGGAGAAGATCCCAACAGGGCCTGAGGGTCTGCGCAGCCGGGTGCACTCCCCAGGCAAGATCGCTTCTTGCCTCCGTGTGTTGCAGATTAGCAGGACTTTGGAGGCTCAGGCTTTAACCACTCTCTGGGGGCTCACAGCCTCGCCGGGGAATGTGAGGGCCTCACTGGCTCAGACACAGAAAAGTATCCTGGAATGCCGCTGATACCCCTGGGTCCTCGGTCTCGGCCACCAAATGTAGGCGAGGAGAGGCCTGGAACCTTCCTTCCAGGACCGAAGAACGACGTTTGGGAAGCTATCTAGATCGCTTAGCCCATCACATATCTTTTTGCGACCTGCTTAGGGGTGGTGGAGTGGGCAGAGCTGCCTGTGCTGTTTATTTGCAAGTAAGTTATGTGTGTCAGGGCACAGCTGAGGCCAGCAGGCACTTGTTGCTCGGTTGCGTTGCCCTCACATTCTCCCAGGTTTCAGTCAAACTGCCGCCTCTGTCCAGGCTGCCTCTTACCAGCCCCAAGAAACTCCAAAGCTGCGGCCCAGCAGGGATTGGAGTGGCTTGGTGGAGAGACTGGGCCTAGGGGAGGGGGGTAAACTTTTGGAGAACTTCTACAAGGAACGGACATAGGAAAAGTAATTGAGATTTAGAAGTGTGGTGGGTCCCCAAAGACGCTAGGCATAGACGCTGACAGGTCGACTGGAGAATGCACGGAGATGCTGGATGTTTTCGTTGTAAGAGATCCCGTGTCTTCCCTTCTGCTGTGAACCATGGAGACCCTAGTGCCTGATGTTCACCACACAACCCTCTAACCGAAGCGCAGTTCGCAGAACTCAATGCCAGAACTCAGGCCTCTTCTGATGCTTTGTATTCGGCTTTCCCCCCAACTAGGTTACAGCCTCCGTGTGGAGACAACCGCTAGTGGGTTGCCTCTTCGCGCCCGGGAGGCTACAGTCCTGGGCTCCCAGCTCTCACAGCCCAAAGCTACGAATGCCCCAGGACCACCGGGTTCGCCGCCGCCACTCCCTCCAGCTGCGCGGCTCCTGCAGCAAGAGCCTCCACCTCCCGCGCGCGGTGAGACGCGGTCGCCCTCCCCCGCCTTTGGAGTGTTCCCGGGCCTCACTCTAGACCCTGAGCACACCACTACCCTGCCCAAAGCCAGGGCAGCCGCGGGGCCCGAGAGGGGGAGGCTGGCTCGCAAAGTTCCTGCAAGTAGCAGCACCTCGAGCTCGCCGCGAGCCAGAGAGCATCTTTATGCAACTTTATGTCCAAGTGAAAGCGCGCTCCTCAGCGTGCGCGCACGCGCACACACGCATTTACACGCACACACACTCTTCCATGCATCCACTTACACACTTAGCGCTGGACCGAAAACTTCTGCACGCCTTCTCTCCTGGGATCTCACTGTCAAGTTGACCCGCATGAACTTTCTGCAGCTCTTTCTGAAGTCCCCAGTCCCTGCTCCTTTCCTCCCAATCTCTCCCCCCAAGTCCCACCAGGACTAACCTGTGGAATCCATGTCGGGTTCCTCCAGTAACCCACAATGCATGCTCTTCCCATGGACAGCACAGACGCCCCCCAAAAGTCCTGATATTTGGGGATCCCCCTGTGCTAGAGACGCCCAGGGAGGAAGGGAGGGAAGGAGGGCGGAAGAAATGGGTAGCAAGAGAGAGAGAGGGAGGCGATGGGTGAGAGGGCAACAGGATAAAGGGGGAAAAGAAAGAACCAGACGAAAGAAAAGAGGAGGCAAAGAAGCGAGGGAAGGAAGCGAGCTGGAGCAGAGGGAGAGAGCGAGCGAGTGAGCGAGGGGACACTCAGTAATCCAGTCGGGCAAAGCTAAACCCGTCAAAATGTTTGCGGATGTTTCATGGGAAAAAACATCATTTTATAGGAGCCCCGATGGGAGCAATGTCATTGATAGGCCAGCGGGCCTGATGAATGGCCGCTCGTCAGATGGGGCCGTGGCGAGGCGCACTGTGAAGCCCATTGTGGGCCTGTTTTGAATAAGAAAAGCCGCCTCCGAAAAGGGGGGCTCAGAGCGACGCAATCCCAGCCCTCCGACTTCCCCCTTCTATTATAGCATTAGCAACGTTTTTCTTATTTAAAGTTCCAGAGGCCTTCTCCAGCCTCAGCCCGGCACTCATTATAGGCGAAATCAAAATTGGCTTAGATCTGCCCCCCTCTCCAACCCTCCCGCGCCCGGGCCCCGCGCGGTGCAGCCATGGAGGGGGTTGCAGAAGGTGCCCGAGCCCTAGGAGTCTCCTGTGCGGCCACGAGTGGGCCCAACTCCCGTTTTCTCTCCCCTGGAGACAGGTCCCGTTTCCGTCTTGAGTTAGATTTTGAGTTGGGGCCCTGGAGCAATGCAGAGGGAGTATGTCTTGAGTTTCTTCCACGCAGATCCGCGGACATGCGTGGGAGCAGAGGTTGTGGAAAGGGAAACTGAAGCCTTAGGTTCCCGTCTCCAGTCTGAGAGACAAGAAGGGCGCTTGGCAGCAAGGGGTGAGGGGCTGGCTTGCCTTCTCCAGAACTTTTGTACCCCTTGTCTCTCGCCCTACGGGTGTCTCCAGGTCTCCGTGCCTCGCTGTCTCGGTCTCCGTTTATCCTTTGGCTGCGTGTCTCTTTGTCTCTCCCTAGGACCATGTCCCTCTGGATCTCTGGGACCCCCACCCCACCCCCCTCGCCTCTTCCCATAACCCTGTATGTCAGTCTGTCTGCGTCCGGGTCCCTCCCTCTTCCCATGTCCCCCGGCTCCCCCCTCCGCCACCCTCTCGGTCCCCCACAGCCTGCAGCGGAGTTGGTGAGAAGCCCCGGCGTCCGAGTTGGGGACGCGGCTTTCCCAGGGACCCCTCCCCGGTGCAGATGAAAGTGCGGGAGGAGGGGGCCGGGGCTGGCGGACGGCAAGTGGGGGGGGGGCTCCCGCCGCCCCGGGAAAGTGGCCGCTCGCGGGCCGGCCGCGCTGTGATTAGAATATGAATGGGCTCGGCGGGCGGAAGAGAAAGGCGGATTACCCCGCTGCTTTGACCATGGACAGAGGCAGCGCCGGCGGCGCAGGGGCGGATCGCCCGGGTCCCTCCCGCCGCGCCGGGTGCGCTTCTTGCCCGCGACCCCGGGCCTGCCCACCGCGAGCCTCCGGGAAGCCCCCGAGCAGCGCCGAGTGGGACAATGGTGGGAGGGGGCAAGGGACCAGCACGTGCCGCGTTAAGGTCACGGGGTGCCGGGAAGGGGCAGCCCCGAGTGCCAAGCTGAAGGTTGCTCTGGGTTCGAATCCTGGCTCTGAAAATTCCGTTGTCTTTCGGGGCCTCAGCTTCCTGTCTGTGAAATGGGATAACGACGTTTCTTCTCGTTGCTTTCCCCGGGCCCTGACTGTCCTCCGTGGGTAATCGGTCCTTCTTGCTCAGGCCGCTGCTGGGTTCTAACCCGGGTCATGTCTAGAGAATTTGATCACAGCCTCACACACCGCCATGTCGTGCCCAGAAGCCCTCCACTCCCACCCCCACCCCCGGCACACCCTTTCCCTCTGTAGTGGAGAATGAAAAGCTTTGGCAGCTGAAGGGGTTGAGTACAATCCCCTCATACCCTGGTGGGGTCGAAGTCAGAGATCGAATGGCCAGGTCTATCTCTGGAAGCCTCACTGGCCGGTGGACAAAATGCTAGTGTGTACATTCAAGGCGGAGCTGCGCCTCGTGCATCGGTGACAGTGAGGATCCTGTCTCCAGGGAGGAGAGCTGTACCATCGGGAGTGCTTGGGATCCTCTGGAGAGTCCTTGACCCCCAAAACTGTGGGGCAGAGATGATCTGTGAGTGGGTGAGATTGGTACACAGCTGTCGCTAGCTAGATTACACTCATTACGCCAAGTAGAAGGGGTGGGCTAGGATGGGCTGCCCTCTTAAGGCAGGGGTGACGGAGAAGGGCTGGGAGGTCCAGACTGGGCTGGGTCTCGTTGGTGCTGGACAAGCACAACTCAGGCTGGCCCTCCTCATCCCTGGCCTGCCCTGCTTGGCCTGAGAGGCGTGAGGAGAGAGAGACAGCATGGCACCCATTAGGTTGTGTAGCATGCCTTTGGTGGAGTGGGCAGATGTCAAAGCCCTGTCACTCAAAAAAAAATTGCTATCTTTCACGGCAAGTCAGATAAAAATTTCAAAACAATGCTACCTAGGGGCTGGCCATAATGGCGTGTTTGTGGAAATTCACTCCATAGAGAGCACACAGCTGTGACAGCTTGTGCAGTTTCCTGAAACTTTGTCATCCTTCAACAAAAAGGTTTAGTTGAATACTGATAGTTACCCCTCCCACAGACCTCCGTGTCACTATCTCATTTAATGCCACTTTACAAGGAGCACACACTGTTGTCTCCTCTCTAGGGAGGACGGCTGGAGGTCAGTGCACCCAGCCTGGGCAATTCCAATGGCCATGATAACACACATCTCTATGCTCTAGAACACAGCGGAGGAGGGCAGTGGTGGGGGTGCAGATGCTGAGGTGGGGTGGGGTGGGGGTGGGAATATACGATAAGGGTGAGTTAGCCAGCTTGAGGCTTGAGTTGAAAGACAGAGACAAGGGCCAATAGGAGCGCCCAGCTGCTGTGCTAAGGCCTGGAGCATGGAACCCGGGAGGGGTGATGGAGGGTGCTTTCACTGGAGGCTGGGCAAAGAAATGGAGCTTGCAGTGTTGAGCATCCAGGACTAGAACTGCATTTTGGGAAGATCACAGTGACCACACCGTGGCGGGAGACAGAGAGGAGCTGGTTGCCGCAGCGGGTGGTGCCATGGCTAGAAGCTGGTGCTGGCTGACGCTGGCACACGGCAGTTGGGGAGGGCTCAGGCGACTCTGAGGAAGAACAAGCACTATCGGCCTTGATGCTGATTAACTGTGGCCAGAGAGAACGGGGGTGGGGGTGGGGGGGGAAGCATTGCATTCGCCAGGAGCTGCCCACCCCACTCACAGAGACCAACGAGGCTGGGAGAGGGCAGGAGCGGGCAGCAAGGGTGAGGTGGCCTGAAGTACCCACAAAGCTTGCTAGTAGGCGGGCAGACCCAGGAAAACACAGAGTTGGCTACTAGAGCCTCTGGCAAGGCTTATTGTGTGGCACAGAAGTAAAGATGTGTTGGGGATCCTCCTATGCTTTGGTCCCCACAGCCCTGCACTTACTAACCCTACCCTGTCCTTGTCTTCACAGGCACAATGTCATGGGGGACATGATTCACACAGTTTCTAAGTTCCCTCCACTTCTACACCCTGGCTTCCTGCCCACTCAGGGTATGGTGATTGGCTTACCTCGGTCAAAGGAAGGGGACTTGTACAGCACTGACCCCGGCCAGCCAGAGGCCTTCCATACCTGCACTCACGTGCTCTATCTAGTGCTGGATTCTTGGACTTCTGACTTGCATTGTAAGTAGCCCCAAGCTGGAACCCACCCAGAAGCCTGAAGAGCTCCATGATCCCCCAGAGACTCTACAGACCTATGAGCCAGAAATAAACATTTGTTGTTATAACCTTTGAGATAGTCTTATCATCAGGAAGCGGAAGACAGAAGTAACAGTTGGTCTATGGTTAAGAGAATAAGAATCACATTAATGATGGCTGAGGTTTATTGAGCATCACTATGAATGAGCCATTGTTCTAAGTGTTTAAATGAATTATACTCAATTATCAGAATCATCCTGGGAGCCACAGAGAGGGTACGGAACTTGTCTGAGACTACACAGCAAATGACAGTGGAGTTTCTGGGCTGTGGGCGGTGGTGGCGCATGCCTTTAATCCCAGCACTCGGGAGGCAGAGGCAGGCGGATCTCTATGAGTTCGAGGTCATCCTGGTCTACAGAGTGAGTTCCAGGACAGCCAAGGCTACACAGAGAAACCCTGTCTCGGGAAAAAAACAAAAACAAAAACAAACACAAACAAACAAAAAAAAAACCAAAGAAACAAAGAAAAAATGAAGGAAGGAAGGAGAGAGGGAAGGAAGGAGGGAAAGACAGAAGGAAGGGTGAAGTCACCCCTAAATCCAGGTAACTAGCCTCTGGAAAAAACAAGCCAACATGAAAACTCACAGATGTCTGTGGTGGTATTGTGTTCCCCAAAATATTGTGCACCTTAATAAACTTATCTGGGGTCAGAGACAGAACAGCCACTAGATACAAAGGCTAGAAAATGGTGGCACTCACACCTTTAATCCTAGCATTTCAGAGGAGAAATCCCTCTGGATCTCTGTGAGTTCAAGGCCACATTGGAAACGGCAAGGCATGGTGACACACGCCTTTAATCCCAGGGAGTGATGGCAAAAACAGAAAGATATATAAGGTGTGAGGACCAGAAACTAGAAGCATTTGGCTAGTTAAGCATTTGGCTGGTTAAGCATTCAGGCTTCTAGCAACACAGTTCAGCAGAGAGCCATTCGGATATGAGGACACAGAGGCTTCCAGTCTGAGGAAACAAGACCAGCTGAGAAGTTGGCCAGGTGAGGTGGCTGTGGTTTGTTCTGTCTCTCTGATCTTCCAGTGTTCACCCCAATAACTGGCCTCAGATTTGATTTTATTAATAAGACTCTTTAAGATTCATGCTACAGATGTCCTCTGAGATGACCTCTTCACTATGAAGTGCCTAAGAATGTAAGTCCAGGGAACTGGTCACTCTCTGCATATATCCCAGCTGAGACCTTTATACAGAACCCCCCAAAAGATGGATGGCATGCACCCTAGAACCACCAGAAGTCAGGCCTTTCCAGGTACCCTGGCTACCTCACACATGAACTTCTTCCCACACTGCCTGTGAAGTTGATCTCATTCTCTTAAGTCCCTCCCTCCTTGGGGTTCTGGAACTCAGTCTGTCCCCAGGGGACTCTCTACACCCACAGTGCCTCTCTCTAAATCTCTCCCATCTCCTTCATACCTGGGACCTGGCTGTGCCCCAAGGGTGCCCCATGGCTCTCTCCTGCCCTATGGCTCTCTCCAGATGAATTTTTTGCCTCCGCATCCCAGTCCCCAGGGTTCTGAGGGCAGGAGCCTGCCCTTCCTCAGTGCTGTTAGAAAGTGACTTTGAAGCAGGTGCTAGTCTGTCATCCCAGCTACTGGGCTAATGTCAGCCAGGCAACTGAATCTGTCTCAAAGCAAAAAAGTAAAAGGAGGATTGGAGCTGTAGCTTCGAGGTAGAGTGCTTGGAGCACATTCTAGACAGCAGTTGTCAATCAGTGACCTTTTCACAGGGACCACCTACGCCCATCAGAAAACACAGATGTTTACATTACAATTCATAACAGGAGCAAAATTACAGTTATGAAGTAGCAAAGAAAATACTTTTATGGCTGTGGGTCACCACTACATGGGGAACTGTATTAAAGGGTTGCAGCATTAGGAAGGCTGAGAAGCACTGCTCTAGAGCCTAGGTTCAACCCCCAGCATTACACGTAAATAAATAAGAAATATTTTAAAATAATACGTCGCATTCATATTCTAGACTGGAGGAGAAGAAAAGGAGCAGGAAAGAAACCTTGTGTCAACAGTGTTCAGCTTGTTTCTCTTTCCAGAACACTGCACGTCTTAGTCGTTTTCATATGACAGGCATCCTGCTAGAGTGGTGTTTAATTCAGCCAATCACATAGACCCGTCAGACAAACTGCTGTGGATATCGCTATATGTCAATAAACACTGATTGGCCAATAGCCAGACAGGAAGTATAGGCGGGACTAACAGAGAGGAAAATTGAGGAGGAAGGAAGGATAGGGGGACTGCCTGGAGCCGCGGCCAGAACAAGAAAGATGTAAAGTACCGGTAAGCCACGGGCCACGTGGCAAAGTAGAGATTAATAGAAATGGGCTAAATATAAGAGTAAGAGCTAGACAATGATAGGCCTGAGCTAATGGCCAAGCAGTTTAAATAATGTAAGCGTCTGTGTGTTTATTTTGTAAGTGGTTTCTGGGACTGGTGGGACTTGGGAGCTGGCGGGACTTGGGAGCTCGAGAGAAATTTTCCAGCAACAACAAACTAGAGTTCTGTTGGTGAGAAAGAAACACACTGGGTGGTGGGAGGCAGAGGTAGGCAGATCTCTGTGAGTTCGAGGCCAGCCTGATGCACAGGACGAGTTCCAGGACAGCAAGAAGTATCGAGAGAAACCCTGTCTCAAAACACACACACACACACACACACACACACACACACACACACACACACA
>CABHPR010132817.1:0-22821 GCA_902168415.1 Peromyscus melanophrys
CAACTCTGTGACAAGTCTTTCTCTATTCTACCAGCCAGCTCTCAAATAATGACATGGAAACTTATTATTAATTATGAAAGCTTGGCCTTAGCTTAGGCTTGTTTCTAACTAGCTTTTATAATTTAAATTAACCCATTTCTATTCATCTACATGCTGCCACATGGCTCATGGCCTTTACCTTTCCTCCTGCATGTCCTGCTTCCTCTGCATCCAGTTGGCGACTCCTCCTTTTTTTCTTCCCAGAACTCTCTCTGTGTGGAAGTCCCACCTATACCTCCTCCCTAGCTATTGGACATTTAGCTTTTTATTAAACCAATTACAGTGACATCTTCACACAGTGTAACCAAATATCTTGCAGCATTAGTCCAATTTATGCTGTCCATGTATTCTTGGATATATGCCCTTCCATTGGAGTGGGGTTGATTTACCAAGGGTCACACCCTGAAAGAAAAATGACTCTACCTCTTCTGGAATCTACCTGCTGCCAATAGTACAGTGTATTCCAGACCCAAGAGGCATGCTGCACATATGGACTCATAGTGGTTGCTCATTTCTCTTTTAAGATCTGTTCATCACCAGCACCTTATGTACAAGTCTTATGAGTTCCTTAAGAATTCCTTAAGAGGTTGGCTTGGTGCTATGGTTTAGACCCTGAATGTTTTCTAGGTTTACATGTAGAAGGCATACCCTCCAGGATGGTGCTACTACAGGATGGTGGAAACTTTAGGAAATCTGCCATAGTGAGAGGTTCTTAGGCACTTGAGGCCTATTTTCAAAAGGGATTGTGTAGACGAAATTCTAAACGGTCTTATTAAATAAGAAACACAGAGCCAAATACAGAGTTAAAAGCCCAAGATATCTGAGCACTAGCAAAGAGCCAAGACCAACTTATCTTACCACTCACTACTCTCCTTCCCCTGAGAGAGAGAGAGAGACCTTCCTCCTGTGTGTCTTGCGTTTTATTACTTTCCTGTTCTGCTTTCTCATTGGCTCTAAGCCCAGCCACATGACTTCCTCGTCACTGCCTGTCTATGTAGACCTCTTGGTCTCTATGGTTGGTACTGGGATTAAAGACTCAAGGTCATCACAATTGGCTGTATCCTTGACCACACAGAGACTCAGCCTGCCATGTGATCAGATTAAGGGCGTGGGCTACCACCACCTGACTTCTATTCCTGGCTCATTAATGACCTCTGATCTGCAGGCAAACTTTATTTATTAACATACAAATAAAATCACATTTCAGCACAATTAAAATATCACCACAGGATTGTGTAATCCCAATCTCTGACAACTTCCTTTATTGCTTTGTGGGTATGAGGTGAGTGGCTTTGCTTTGTAACACAGTAATTAAGATGCCTCAAAGGCATCACAGAAATCTGAAAAGCTGTAGCCATCATGGGCTCAGAGATGTACAAATGCATACTTGATTTAAAACAAATGCAAGGAAGTTTTTGGAAAAGAACTGTGGGGGCTGTGAGTGCTCTTGAGGTTTGCTTCCCTGTGTTCAGTGGTCTTGGCACTTATAGGTTACCATAACCATGGTTGATGCAGGCTGAAGCACAGTTCATGCTGGCAGCTGTCTTGGAATTGTCTGTGTGATGTTTGTATTTGAGGCATTCAGAACTGAAGAGTTGTCTGAGTGGCCAGGAAAAGTGTGGTTGATTTATTGTGTACCCTGAAAAACTTATCTGAAGATCAGAGAACAGCACAAGCCACTAGAGTAGACATAGAGGCCAGACAGTGGTAGCAAATGTCTTTAATTCTATCACTTGGGAGGCCGAAATCCATCTGCATCTCTGAGTTCAAGGCCACATTGGAAAGAGCCAGGTATGGTGACACACACCTTTAATCCCAGAACTTGAGATCTCATGTCTTGCTTGGGAAAGACACACACCTTTAATCCCAGGAAGTGATGGCAGGAAGCAGAAAGGTATATAAGGTGTGAAGATCAGGAACTAGAGGCTTTTAAGCTTTTAGGCTTTTGAGCAGCAGTTCAGCTGTGATCCATTCCAGTGAGGATTCAGAGGCTTTCAGTCTGAGGAAACAAGATCAGCTGAGGAGTTGGCAAGGTGAGGTTGGCTGTGGCTTGTTCTGTTTCTCTGATCTTTCATATTTCACCACAATATCTGCCTCTGGGTTTTTTAGTAATAAACTATCTAACAATTTGTGTTACAGCAAAGTGTGGTTGTGTTGCAGTTTGGGAAGTATTGCCCAATAGGTTGATGTAGAGAACCATGGAGTGAAGCTGGAGCACTGGAGACTTCTGCATACTTGGCCACATCAGTGATAATTGCATCAAACTTTGAACATTCTGGCCACATTTGTACAGCTCTACTTTGCACAGTATTTGTTACCTTCTAACTCACTATATGATTAAACAGTTTACTGTGTTTATATTTCATTGTCTATTTCTTTACAACAGTCTAATGGAAATAATTCTTGTCTATTTTGTTATATGACAATTCCAATCTGGAATGTTGGAAGTATCAGAAAACTGAACAAGAGAATCCACCCCTGGCCTTTATAGTTATTCACAGCCTGGTCTATGGCTCACAGCACTTATGAAGGGTGTTAGTACATTGCTTCTGTCTCTTTGTTCACTCAGACATCATTATGGATTATATTTAGAAGGCAAAATACATGGACTTTTGGATGCTAGCTTTCACTAAGCTCAAAATTGTTAGAATAGAAATAGGCTTTTAGCAAATTCATGAATTGTTCATCACTCGTTTTATTTATAAGGCTTTATTATTTAAAAATATAATTATTTCCTATTGGACAGGAGTAGATATTTTAAGCCTTTGATATTATTTCATTAATAGATTTGTTGTAATTGAATCTGTTACATTTCCCTAGGTAACTCAATCTGTAAATGCAGCGTGAACATCAACAACTTCCTGCATCATCTGCTACATTGCAGATACTGTGCTGAATGTAAAATTTAAATTTATTTTGATCATAATTCCCCCTCCATGTCCTTCCAGATCCTGTCCCCATCCCTACCCACCCAACTTTAACGTCTTTCTCAACACAAATCCAATTCAACAACAAACACCCACAAAACAAAACAAAACAAAACAAAACAAAACAAAACAAAACAAAATCCATAAAACTGTAACCAAATAAAAGCACACACACAAAACTATGGAGTCCATTATATGTTGGTCAGATACTCCTGAACATGAGGCCAGCCTTGGAGAGTTGATACACCAGTGTCACTCTAATAAAGATTCCTCCCCAGCAGGTATAAACGACAATTCAGTTGTTAACCTTTTCCTCTAGTGGCTACCTTTTCATTAATCCATCCATCCATTCTGTTTTTAAAAATACAATAAAATCAAATATAACAAGATAAAACAAAAACTATCACATCAAATTGGACAAGACAAACCAACAGAAGGAAAAGAACTCCAGAGAAGGCACAATAATAAGAGACCCACTCATTTGTACACTCAGGAATCCCCCCAAAACACTAAACTGGAAGTCATAATATACATGCAAAGGACCTGGTACAGACCTGTGCTGCTTCAGTCATATAAGTTTTGCTCACATTATTTAGAGGGCCTTGTTTTCTTGGTGTCCTCCATCCCCTCTGGCTGTTATACTATTTCTACCTCCTCCTCCACAGGGTTCCTTGAACTTTGAGGGGAGGGATTTGACGGAGATACCCCATTTAGGGTTGAGTGTTCCAAGTTTTCTCGCTCTATGCATAATCATAATTTTTGGCTCTGGGTCTCTCTGTATTTGTTCTCATCTACTATAGGACGAAGCTTCTCTGATGATAAATGATGGCTGAGCAAGGTTCTGATATATGAGTGTGTTGAGTTTTTTTTATATCACCAATATTTTTGGGTGCTTTTCTTTAAGAATTTTTTTTGTTCATTTTACATACCAACCACAGATCCCTCTCTCATCTCTCTTCCTGCTCCTCTACCCCAGCCTTCCCCCTCCAACCCAACTCCCATCCCCTTCTCTGAAAGCATAAGGCCTCATATGGGGAGTCAGCAAAGCCTGGTACAATCAGTTGAGGCAGGACCAAGCCCCTCATCCCTGCATCAAGGCTGAGCAAGATGTCCCACCATAGGTAATGGTCTCCAAAAAAAAAAAAAAAAAAAAAAAGCTCATGCACCATGAGTATGTTGTTTTTAAATAAGCCTCTATTGTTCTATTTTATCAATAGAGACTCAGGGGCCCAGATGCTGGGGTGAAATCTGCTAGCTCAGAGAGACAGAGAAAGCACCCATCTGCTTCCTCCTCAGCTGTCATTCAAGAAAAAGAACTTTCTTCTATACAGTCTCAAACGAAACTCCCCAAACCAAATGTCCCTCCATTCTACTTCCTGTGCATCTCTGTCTGTCCTCCTGACTCCCTCTTACTCTCTGTGGTGTTTTCCTGTCAACTGGTTGCTTGTCCTGCCTCTTAACCTGTAGTTGACTTTATTTAATCCTGTTTACAATATTCCGCCTCTTAACCTGTAGTTGACTTTATTTAATCCTGTTTACAATATTCCAGCAGAAATCTCTTGGATTAAAGGTGTATGCTAAGGCTGAGCCACACCACAACTAGATACAGGTTTTTCCAGTAAATAACGCAATCTCAGGGGTCGCAGTGTGATCAAATATCCTGCAACATGAGTATAGCAGAATATCATCAGGAGTCATTTTATCACTGCATTCTTTTTTCTTCTTTTTAAAAAATGCCAGTATTATTTGGTTTTCCCCTAGGTCCCTGGGCTATCTAGTCTCAGGTTCTTGATCACTCAGGCAGTGTCAGGTATGGGCTCTATCTGTTGGAGTAGACTTTAAGTCAGATCAGTTATCGGTTAGTTTCTCCCCCAGGAGCTTTGTGTCACCATTGCCTTAGTCTGTCTTGCAGGGAGTGCACCATTGTAGATAAAAGTGTGGTGGGTGGCTTGGTGTTTGCTTCTCTTTTGACAGTGTAGTGAGTACCTTCCTATACCAATGCACTGGAGTGTAGGGTTTGCGCTCACCTGCCTGACTTCTTCATGTTCAATGAGTTGTGTAGATGTTACTTCAGCAATGGGATCTGTTGTCAGTTTTTGGAGAACAACCTACAGTCCTGGCAATAGCCTGGGTTGTTTGGGGGTTCCCTTGAGACCCCTTTGCCCAACAATCCAGTTAGATGTAATCCAGTTCTGGTACTGGAAGCTGTTTGGTGACAAGACATGGCTAGTTGGGACTCTGTCTGTCCCATTATTTAGTGACTTCATTTATAACGCCTTCATATATGTACGTAATTTAGGAAATTTCTGCTGTATTAGATTTCCATAGTATCTCTCAAGTGTCCCTAATTTTAGCCGTCGCTTTTGTTATTTGGTGATTTCATTTAGATTGCCTTTTCTTATTCAGCAAAGCAAGCTAGAAAAGGTATTAATAGCAATTCCAGAAATCTTTTGTTTGGGGAAATGGATTTCAGGGTTATTGTTACTTTAATAGCACATTCTACTCATTTAAGTGACATCTTGAAAGTTTAGTCAGAGGAGTGATATTTTCTTATTCAAACTTTCCTATGGGGTCACTAACTTGTGTTATCAGTGGGTTTTGGTTCCTGAGTGTGGGATTTTGTGTTTCTTGGGGGACATCACTGATTCCTAACATGTCATTCCCAAGCTTTTCTGTTGTTGGTGAAGACTGCTTAGTTCTCTTCTACTCCCAGCCATGTGATTTTATATAATTATAAACACTGCCTACATCTCTATTACAATGACATTGTAGACAGGATGCATTTATATTGGCGTGTTAACATTATTATTGAAAGCAAAAGCAGTTCTAATGGGAGTCTTCTTCTAGACAAGGAAATAACTCCTTCCTCTTTTCACCCTGCTTCATGCTCTGAGTTAGTATTATTCAGTTGCTTTATCATCTCCCAGGAATTCTGCACTGACTGTTAGACTGTTTAGACATTATGAGAGAAATCAATACAGAAAACACTATGAAAGCCCTTTGAGGGTTTATTTTCTATACTCCCCACTAAGCTGATTGCTGAAAAGGCGTATCCTTTCTTTATGTATCCCATGTCTCCTGGGACATAATGTTTCTGTTCACTGCTCAATGAAGACCAATATATTTTCTTCCCATGTGTACATCACACTTGGCTATAGACATCAACTGCTATGGTCTGAAGTCTTGTGGCATGAGAAGAGATGGGGCCTGTAGCCTCACCATCAGGGTACTTTCTGTGTTCATCAGAAAAGGAGCCTCTGAGTGCCACAGGTTTCATGACCATGAAACTCAAGACTGTTTCCTTAGCTCTAACTCTGGGAATCCTGAGACTTTGTGGTTAAGAATGCAAAAGTAAGATAGGAGGCTATGCATCTGGAATAAGACACTTTAGGAGGCACAAAATCCTTGACACAATCATTTATACCAGACAGTATTTCTATGTGTTTTCTACACACATATGCATTGTCTGTTGGATGTGACTGATGGCATGAGAGGTTGGTGAAGATTAAACACAGATTGCACAGGAGCCAACTGGAGAAGTCAGAATTAGTTCATTTGCCCCTCACTTCTTCCTCAACTAGTTTTTGCAGTGCTCCTGGGTTCCAAATCCTTAGAACACCCTAGCTTCTGTGAATATTGCCAGATGATCTGTCTCCTATTTGATTAATCAACTTCTGAGCTAATAAAACATCTTCCCATCATTTGACTAGATATTTACAAGGAGGCAGGAATGGATCATGCTGTCTTTTCCTTCAAAGAGCTCATCATGTAAGAGAAGTTAAAAATGAGGGTGTAAATAACGAGAATGTCAGACAACATGTTATAAGCTGTCTTATAGAAAAGTAATAATGCTTTACTCTGGGACAAGTAGGAAGTATTTATGAAAAAAGAGACATGATCATGAACAGAAAACTATAGACAAAATTTCAGTGAAAAATTAAGGTTTTAGAATTCTTAGGAGATACGAAATTATAAGTCAAAATACAAACTTCTAGGTACAGTGATAATGATGGGTTTTAGTTTGTCTGAATACAAGCAAGAAAGATAAAAATCTAGACATTGTTCCTAAATATTAGTGACATTTGAAGAAGAAGAAAATGGTAGAGTTTATTTTGTAAACAAAAGAAAAATGCAGAAGGTATTACACTGAGAGTTACATAACATTGAAAAAGTCAGGGCAGCAAGTTCAAGCAATGTATCACTGAATTTGCCATTGCTTTTAAAGGAGCAGCTGTTGGTTTTCTCAGTACCTCTTCTGAAAGATGTACGATATAGTGACATTTATGAGTACAGTATCCAGAAACCAATGGAGAATAGTGAAGGTTCCTGACGGCTTTAAGTTGTACTTGCAGGAGATGAATAAATGGTGTGGTGTATGTCTTAGTGGTGCATAGAAAACTGGAGAGAAGGAAGGGAGAGGTGCATGGGAGAGAGCAGGAAGCCAAAATGTTGACGGATAGCAGCCATAAGCAACATAAAGAACTGAGAATTATTTTTCTACAGAAAGTTTACTGAGCTACAGAAGTAGGAGCAACCTGACTCTATGATGTGAATATCATTGTCTTTATAATAGTTGCTTCAGGGCAAAAGAAACAAACAAACAAGCGAACAACAACAGCAAACAAGAAGAGTGCCTGGATTGGATTTAAAAAAATACTCAATTATATATCACTATGAGATACCCTTTTCACTTCAGAAGACATGTACAGAATGTAAGTGAAGGAAATGAATAAGAGCTTTCATGTCAATGTTTAATAAAGAAAGCAAAAGTAGCCATACTTTAATCAGATAAAAATCTAAATCATAAACAATAAATGAAATAAGAAATGCTATCATTTAGTGATAAAGGAGTAAATTTATATATATATATATAGACACCTTGGTATATGCAGATATATAAATGGAGTACTAAGAGACTTTAAGAGATTCATATACTCCAATAACAAGTGAGGACATTAAAATCCCATGTTGAGCAAAGGACACATCATAGACAGCAAACAAAGGAACGGCTTTCATTCTAGACCAAAGGACCTAACAGATGTCTAGAGAGAATTCCACCAACAGCTACAGAACTCATACTGTTTCCATCAGCATGCTGAACCTTCTCCAGGTCACATCATATGTTAGACTACATTATAAAAGTAAAAACAACAACAACAAAAAAAAACACCCACTGAAACCAATAACAAGAAACAGAAAGCTTTACAAATACTAAAAAGTATTTTTGAACACTCAATCAACAGATCAAGGAGGAAATCTGGGAGGGAATAAAAACATTTATTCATGTGAATGAAAACAGAGGAACAACATACCCAAACTTACAACACATAACAAAAACTGATTAAAGGGAGGCTTATAGTGATTAGTTTTTTTCATGAAAAATGCAGAAAATGGGGACTAGATAGATGGTTTTGTGTATTGCTTGGTAAGCATGAAGACCAGGTTTTAATCCACAACACCTACATAAAAGTTAGACATGAATACAAATGCTTGTAACCCCAGCATTGGGGGACAGAGACAGGTAGATCTTGAAAGCTCACTGACCAGCCAGCCTATTCAAAAGGTGATTTTCAGGTTCAGTGAGATATACTCTGTTAAGATAACAGGACTAGACCATTGGGAACAGGACACCCCATGTTCTCCCCTGGCCTCTGTGTGCACACATGTACTTAAATATACACACAGACACCACCCTCACTCCGCACACACATATACCCACTCACAGAGTAAAAACAAACAGCAACAACAAAAACAAAAACAAAAAAAAATCAAGTGAAAAACATCACTGTATATCCAGGAACTACAGAAGCAAGAAGAAACTACATTCCAGGTTATAGAAGGAAAGAAAGAAATTTAGTGGTCATAATAAAATATATGAAACAATAGGAAAAAATGAATGAAACAAAGATTTGTCTCATTGAAACGATGACTGCAATAGCTATACTTTTTAACTACAGCACCTGAGACTGGAATAATAATGAAAATGGGCATTATAATTAGCAGAAATATAAAGGGTCATTAGATATTATTATGAATGAATTCATATATTACATCTTTGAACTAATTTATTTCAATGAGTTTGCTAGTCTGGCAGAAATAGGCAAATTCCAGGACACATGTACCTCTCCAAGAATGACTAATGAAGAAGTAGAAAACCTGAGTGGACCAATAACAATTAGAAAAATTTAAACAGTAATAGGAAGTCTCACATAAAAGAAAAAAAAAAACCAAAGTATAGGACTTATCAGCTTCAGGAATCATTCAAAGTATAAATAATTTGACTCCAGCAACTCCAAAAATTAGAATAGGGGAGAATTCTTCCCAGTATTAAAGGTCAGTGTTACTTAGATACCAAAAGCAGACATGATAAAAGACAGGGGAGTCAGGGAGGCCACTACAGACAAATTTCCCTGATAAATGTGCATGCAGAAATTCTGAGCAAATGATTACTGAACTGAATTTGACATCCCATTAAAAATATATTCACCACGACCAAGTAGGACTCAAGCCAGTGAAGTAAGAGTGGTTTAAAATGTACAAATCAATAAATATGATGTTTCACGTTAACTAAATAATGTACAAAACTGTGATCATTTCAATCGATACTGAAATGGCATTAGGCAAAATTCACTTTATGATTCAAAACAACAAATTAGGTACCTGGAGAAAATACATCAAGGTATAATGCCCAGTAAACTAATTTATACTCAGTATATAAGGTGTAATACCCTCAGCTAAACTATACTGTGTGGAAAGAAGCTGAAATCTTTCTACGATCTAGAACAAGAAGGATGCTCACCTTCACTGCTTTTCCTCAATGAATTTCTGGAAGTTCAGACCAAAGCAATGGCTAAAAAAATAAAAATAAAAATAAAGGCCATTTAAAGTTGCAAAAGAAGCCACAGCTGCCATGCATAGGTGATGGTAAGATTTTATATTTAGAGAAATCCCAAAGGCTCTGGCACACTATTGTAACTAATAAGTAAATTTGGTAAAGTTGCAGAATTTTAAAATTTACCTAAAAATTTAACATTGTCACTATAAGCCAATTGTAAATGATCTGAATAGACATTATAGTGGTTTGAAAGAAAATGGCCCCACAGGGAGTGACACTATTAGGAGGTGTGACGTTGTTGGAGTAGGTGTGGCCTCATTGTGTCATTATGGTGGTGAGCTTTGAGGTCTCTCATGCTCAAACTAAGCTCAGTGTGAAACACAGTCGCTTCTGCTGCCTGAGGGTCAGGATGTAGAACTCTTAGCTTCTACTCCAGCACCATGCCTGTCTCAATGCTGCCATGAGGATAATGGACCAAGCCTCCGAAACTGTAAGCCAGCCCCAGTTAAATGTTTTTCTTTTAAAAGAATTGCTGTAGTCATGGTGGCTCTTTACAGCATAGAAACCTTAAGATAGACATTAATAAAACAATTCCATTTATAACTGACACAGAAATACGTGGTGATATTTTATTTGTGCTGAAATGTGGTGATATTTTATTTGTGCTTTAATAAATAAAGCTTGGCCTGGCTAGCTTAGTCGGTAGAGCATGAGACTCTTAATCTCAGGGTCGTGGGTTCGTTGATGCTACTGGACCTGAGGTATGTTAGGCAACATCCCTGACTTTAGCCCCATGGTAAATAGAAGAGCAGGGGGATACACCAGCGCAGGTGACTCCGGACTGCATTTTCCATTAGGAATGAAACTAAAGTTGGAGAAATAAAATGGTATTTCTTCCTCAACAGTGAGACTAATGAATTCCTGAGGCTGTTACTGACAGCTCAAGAATTCTATCCTGTGTCATATGCTTCTGTTCAAGGTACCGAATTTTCAAAATAATGGAAAAATTAACATATTCTTGTGAGATTCTAAAATCAGTAACCAGTACTTCAATTTTTCAGGCAATTAAACCATAAATTAGTAATTCATAGTTGAGCTATAAAACATTTACATGTTTCAGAAAGGAGAAAGGTGGAATAATGGAGAGGGAGGTTTGCATGGAGAGATAGATGGATGGAAGGGTAGCAGAGAGAAGGAGGTGGAGCAAGGAATAAATTATCATAAAGAACCATGTGAAAACCTACTATTTTATAAGCTTCTTATAATAGATGACAACAAACATTCTCATTGAAAGAAATAATTTCCTACATCAACTCAAAGTATATTGGACATTTACCAAATGTTGATAGCTATAGATGTATGTCTCAGGTAACTTGACCTTGTAAGAATATATAAGAATTAAGTTTTTAGGAAAAATAAAAGATGAGAATTTAGAAGATCTCAACAGCTAGAACTTAAAGGCTGAGAGGTGGCACCTCCCAATTTGGTTGCACTGTGATGAGGACACAGGACCAAGACACACAATGACCAGAGTTCAGGAGAATGCAGATGACATGCATCAAACTGGGATTTTGTAGCTAGGGAGAGGAAAGGGGGTTTTGCTGGGAATAGAATGGAAAGTTAGCTGTTTTTCTTAAAGACACTTTTGCAGTGGTTATTTTTGAGATTGCATTTTTAATTACATTTCTCCTGTCACGTTCTTCCCTCTAAATCCTCCCTTACACCTATCTCTACTCTCCCTCAAGTTCGTGGCCTCTTTTTCATTAGTTGTTACTGCATGCATATATGTATTTATGTATTCATATATATTCCCAAATATAGCCAGTTGATTCCATATAATGTTTCTTGCATCATGTTTTCAAAGATGGCTTTTGAAATCTCTGTGCTCTTCTTTGGGGAGGGCCACCTCTCCTGATTCCAGCTTTACTCAATTGCCTGTAGTCCTTGTTTGTATAAGACTGAGGCCTCATGTGCTCTGCCCACCCCATGCAGTTTGACATGTCCATGGATGTTTTCTGTGTTCAGCTCAGTACTTGGATGGGAGACAAGCTGGATTTTGAAACCGCAGGGTCTGTTGTCTGGGGTAGGGAAAACCTGCTTTCTTTGGTAATCTCCAAATAGCTGGCTTCCTGGAATTTTGAATTGAGTCTAGGGCCTGGTTTTTGGGTGTGGGTGTCCTTTATACCTAGAGAATCTTTAAATATCTAGAAGTTCTACTGTTCCAGATGAAGCATGTAGTGTCTCCTAAGGCCAAGAGTGTTCTTCAGTTTCTGCTAACGAAGGCCCTGTACTCTGGTGTGTCATCACTGTGGACAGTTCTAGTGTTAGAATGAGAACGGACTTGCACAGCAGTTTTTCTCCCTCCAAAGTCTTGTATTTGAGTAATTTGTGTCTCTTAGGCAGTTTAGTGTCACTCTGATTGTTCCATAATTACTTTCCTGTCAACGGTTGGACAGAGCATTTTGTTTTTTTTTTTTTTTGCCATAGCATTACTGAAAAGCAACTGTAGTTCCACAGGAACTCTATTTGAAACATCATAATTAATTGTTTAAATATGGCTTATGAAAACACACCATACTTTTTACTTTAGAATTAGCTTGTTATTACAATGCACAATTAGGAGAATAGTAAAACAAGCCTTCACAAAAATTGTATGGGAAGGCCTACATGGTTAAAAGCATTGCTATTATAAATTACACTTCAACTAATTGCTGCTTCCATAACTCGGTTTTCTTTATTTTCCTCACAAATGTCATTGTGATATTTTGCATCTCTAGTTAAATTGTTCATGTTCAAGTCGTATTTCATCATTCCAGGTCCTTCCATTCACCAAAAAACTGTGACAATTCCATTATTAAAAGTTATACATAGACTCCCCATGGGAGACCTTGCCTTGGAGGAGGTGGGAATGTGGGGTGGGTTGGGGGAAAAGGCTGGGGGGTGGGAGGAGGGAGGAGAAGGGGAATCTGTGGTTGGTATGTAAAATGAATAGAAAATCTTTTACTACTAATAAAAAATGAATAACTACCTCTGAAAAAAAGACCCTTCTTTTTACTTGAAAAGTTGTTTTCTGAACTCCTTCTGATATTTCCAAATCACAAGACAAAACCAGAAAAATAATCTTACTATATAAGGTCATTTTCTTTTTCATGTAGATGAATCATGGTTAATCTTGTTCTCTGTAATTTGCCTCTTTAAAAAAAACAAAAACTTTTGTTTTTCCTCTCATTTCCATCTTTCTCTGTGTACATAAATGTAATTTAATTTTCACAAGAAGAACTTAAAGCTTATTTAAATCAAACCTTTAATATATATTATTAAACAGCCTCAAAAAGTGTTTCCTAAATGGAAAATTACTTTCTTTGCCCTACCATTAATTATAAAATTAACTACAAAGTTTCACTTGACATCATGTAACCAAGACATTAGCTTTCAAAACATGTAAGCTAGTCTTTTAAACAAGGAAGCTCAATTGTCAGTGTAAACAGGACAGATCTAAAAATGAACTCCATCTCTGTCTTGGATAGCAACATATCATAGATTAGGTAGATGGGCATTGCCCCAACAATGAAGATTCTCAAATCTGTACAATTCTTACAGGGAATTATTTAGTTCTGGAAACCTCTTACTGCAGACCTACGTCATGTGAAAGTCCACTTTTTACTTCTCTTAAAAAGTGGAATTTAAGTAAACAGAAGTACAACCGAGAATAAATATGAATTTTATGCTTAAATCAAGCAGGGTGAGTGAAATAAGACAGATGGTGCCTGTGGAAAGGGCTTCACAGTAGAAGAACAGTTTAGAACAGTGCTGGACGTGAATGAAAAAGCCTGACTGACCCAGCCTTCAGAAGACTTCCTGTCAGAAAGCACAGCATAGCCATCCAGATGCTATACACAAGTGTGTTCAAAGTTTTTATTGATGACTTTGCTCTTCATCGTAATTCATTTTGCATATTCTCAGGAGTCATCTACCTAGAAAAATCACAAACATATACAAAATGACCAGACAGACTTATTTATATTATTAAATATTTCTGTGTTTCTTTGCCTAATCCCATGAAAAGTAAGTATGGCATTAATTTATTATGTTGTAGTGAGTGATGCTCATAGTGACTTTGTGTGGCCAGATTCTTCTTCACTGTAGTTTATTTGGTAGAAAGGTGAGGATGAATGAAGGAAATAACATCATTAAACATTAGTTCTGCTATCTATGCAGAGTAATAACTCATACACATTCGTTAATTAATTAATCAGTAAGTAAAGTCACTACATTTATAGTATAAAAGTGAGATCTAATTATGTTTTGAAATGTTCCTACTCATATTAATTCATGTTACCCAGTATTACCTCTACATTCTATTCTTATCCACTGCCTGTAGTGAGATTGTTTTTACTTAGGAGTGTCAGTGAGATAATTCAATGTGTTGACTGAATATACATGTTTATTATTGGAAAGGACAGCATTTTGGTGTTCATTTGATTCATATATATTCAAACATTTTAATTTCAACTTTTACTTCTTCCTAAATGTCACAAGGCCAGGATCCATTTGCCAGTAGAAAGCCATTTAAACACAGCACACAGAAGATCACGTTTCCTTGGCAACTAGAAACTAGAAATTCTCCCATCACAGTATTCTCTACATTCAGCTTACATGTCTGCACATTTTTCTTCTTTTATTTTTTAAGTGGAAATGCAGCTCTAGAATAATGGTTAACAAGAATGGATAATAGCACAAATCAGAAGACCATTAACACAGGCAATTTGGCTGTTATTACAATTTCTATTCCATGTTCTTAAATAAATCCTTTAAATAGTTAATGGTTAATTTGCACTTATCTTTGATTATCTTCAGTAACTGTCAATTTTGAAAAAAAATACTTTACATATGTCTGTAATTTTTCTAATTAGCAAGTTGAATTTTTTTCTGGCCAATAAAACTACTAACATCACATTTTGGAAGTAAATAATTAACTGTGTATGTATAGATCTCTGCAGGATGTTATACAGCAGCTGAAATGCTGGCTAAAAGTTTTGTTAGCATTTAAACTTTTCCCATGTTGGCCTAAAGATAAGACAAGGTAGTGCAGGGATACCTGGCTACTATGAAAATATTTGGAATGTCTCTATTTGTAGTAGACATCAAGACGTTGTATCCAAGGTTAAAAATATTAATCTCTGCTTTACTTAATATAATATATTGAACCTCGGGGGTTGCATACATCACTGACTATGGGTAAAATAACCAACCATTAAAGCCCCAGTTACAATATTTCTGGGGACATATTTAATGAGGCATGTAGGAAACAGCAAAGACTTTAAGATCTTTCACAACACTGTCCCTTGATCCTTATGGATAAGCAGCTCTCTTGTCTTCTTTTCTTTTTGCCAGGTCTAAGAAATCAATGTCCAGAGAGCTGAGGAATAGGGGCACCTTGTATCATACAACCATATTCATTAACTTATAGAAGTCATTGCATGGGAGAAAGTTCTCTTGACACAGTTAGTGTGTAACTGTCCAGCAGGCTTAAGTCTACATCTAGGTCAAATGCATTTTCAAAACCTGGGAGTGCAATATATTGCTCCCAAACAAGGAAGCTTGTATCTTAAATAGCAAGGGACTTTGAAAAAAGAAAATATGCAGCTCTTAAGCCTTTCCAGTAGCCACAATTTTAAAAAAGAAAATAGCCTCAGTACTAAGATGAGAACTTATTGTACATTCTTGATGGTTTACTGAGCTCAGGTCTTCATGACTCTTGTTATTTTCAAACTATAATTTTTTACCTCGTAGACAGCTGTTTTCACAATCTTTCTAGTTGTTACTGTCCCTAAATTGACAGGACACAAGAATAGGCACATTACAAAGGCATTGCATGCCTCTAGATAGATAAATCACAAGGTAGATATTTTCAGACATTAGTTAACAAGGCTTGTTTTCACCTTGGATGTTTGACATAAAGTGTGTTACAAGTAAGCACAGTAGTGTTGAGAGACTAAGGTAGAATATGAGGGATTAAGAGGCAGAGTAAAGGCAAAAGTCAAATGTAATTGCTTCTTAGTGCAAAGCTCTCTTTTTCAGTTCCTTGAATTCCATTTGTGCTACATGAATGCCATTTCAAGGACTATGTGATTGAGCTGACTATGAAAATAAACTAAGTTTCAATGGATCCTCCTGAAAAGTGACTGTGTCCTCAAGTGATGACTGCACACAATGCACAGTTGCATACGATGGTGATTTAACTATCCTTACTGAAAAATATATCTTTTTTATTATCTGAGCCAGAAAAAATAAACCTTGAACATTCTCGTCTCAGATGAATGATTACAAACCATCCTGAGTAATTTCTATATGTGGGGAAAGCCCTTGATAAATGTGTATTTTCTGCACATAAAACTCTCTCATGTCTCACATACATATGTAGTGTTAGTGTGATCCTAATTCTCATTCGATTGTATTTTTGGTAACAAATTCCTGGAAGATCAGGATTTAGATGATAATCTATCTTTCTCTGCCACTCTGTGTCTGTCTGTCTCTCTGTCTTTATCCTCTGTCTCTGTCTCTGTCTCTGTCTCTGTCTCTGTCTCTCTGTGTGTGTGTGTGTGTGTGTGTGTGTGTGTGTGTGTGTGTGTGTTGAGGTCAGATGTCAATATCAAGTATCCTCTGTAGCTAGAGTTTTCCTGCCTGGCCCACAGTCAGGACAAATCTCTGTCACCCGCCAGTCCCGCAGCAGCTCAGACCCAACCAAGTAAACACAGAGACTTATATTGCTTACAAACTGTATGGCCGTGGCAGGCTTCTTGCTAACTTTTCTTATATCTTAAATTAATCCATTTCTATAAATCTATACCTTGCCACATGGCTCATGGCTTACCGGCATCTTCACATGCTGCTTGTCATGGCAGCGGCTGGCAGTGTCTCCTTCTGCCTTCCTGTTCTCTCAAGTCTCTTCTCTGTTAGTCCCGCCTATACTTCCTGCCTGGCCACTGGCCAATCAGTGTTTTATTTATTGACCAATCAGAGCAACAGATTTGACATACAGACCATCCCACAGCAATCCTCCTTGATTGTTCTACATTCTATCTTTTGAGACAGGTTATGAATGCAGTACCGAGTGACAGATGGCTAGCTCAGCTGGTTAGTGAGCCAGGTATCACCCTGTCTCAGTCTACCAAAGTTACACTTAAAGTTACGCTAACACTAAGGCTTTTGTTGTTGTTTACTTGTTTGTCTTGTTTTATGTCTTTTTACTCTGATCCTCATGCTTGAGTTACAGCTGTTTTCATTGTGACTCACCAGCGTAGTCTTAAGGGAATTCTTGTTGGGATGTTTAGAATACTCCTTTTAGACTCTGAAGTCAGAATAAAAATTCGTTATGAAAATCCATACAGACTCAATTTTAAAATTGAATTTTATACATAATTTAAAATTTGCTTTGATTCTCTGGAACGTATGACAGCTCTTGGAGCATTTCAGTGACTTTCATCTCAGATTCTTTGGCTTGTGCTTTGATGGCTCCTTGGGGACATCGTGAGCCATGACGGCCTCTCACTACAATGTCTGTGTCTGTGGCATGTATTACAGACTGTATTTGACACTGCCCTCATCATTTTTATGTCTATGAGTTCCTGCATACATTTCAGACCATAACCCAAATGTCATATGCTCTGTTTCTTGCTTTGTTTTATAAAAAAGACTTGGTTATCTAATTATTTGTATTTTTTTAGTGTTTGTGTACTCTTATTCTGTGAAGGATGTGTGGAAGGCTTTAAAATAGGGTTTTATAGTATAGCTTATGGTATATACACTTCTTTATAAGCTTCCAGAGGACAAAGACCGGAGACAACTCTGTGCATTCTAAGCACATAACTCAGTTATGGGCAATAAACAAGTGCTCAGTGTTGAGTTAGCTCATCTTGTGAGTAAGGGGCTGAAACCTGTACCCCTCACCCACTGAAAATTAAACATTGAAGACCCAACTTTCAATATCTCTGTATTTGACTTTATTTGGAGACAGAGTCTTCAAAAAGAAGCATGCAATTCTTTGATTATGTGTCTATTCTTGTATCATGTCAATCTAGGGACAATAACAATTAGAAAGACCACAAAGCCAGCTGTCCGTGAAGTAATAAACTACAGTTTGAAAATCACAAGTATTATGAAGATTTGAGGTCAAATGTCATCAGTTTCTTCCAATACAATAAAACTGATATTTTGTATAAGAGAAGGTTGGAACACAGATGTGGAGAGAGAGAGAGAGAGAGAGAGAGAGAGAGAGAGAGAGAGAGAGAGAGAGAGAGAGTTATTTAGACAGAGGAAGACAATGCCCATCTGCAGTCCAAGAGCAGAGGTCTCAAAATGAAACCAGTCTTACCTGTGGAAGACTTTGATCTCAGACTTCTCACCTGAGAGCTCTAGAAGAAATTCTAGTGTTAAAGGCCCCAAGTCTGTAGCACTTGCATGGCAGATCAAGGAACCCAAGAGTACATATTTATACAAGTCTGTACTTCTGAAAGTTCTCTCTCAACAGCTTCTCAGAGATCCGCAGATCCCAGCATCATCTTCTGTTGTTCCAGATTTTCTGCAGTACATACAGGGATGTGGCCGACATTTCCTCATAAACATGGAGGCATCCTAACGTATTGCTTCTTGCCTCTCTGTTACCAGCACATCACCATCTCTGGTTATCTGTGGCCAGGCTGTTTGTGCTGTGTTTTAAGAAGAGAATCATTTTTCTCTAAGGCTTTGTTAAAGCATCCTGCTTTTCTGGACAGGATACTCAACAGGAAGAATTGTATGTTTATGTTCAGCAGATGGGAGCTGAGCCCATGCAATTCTACTGTCAGGTGGGTTTAGGGGGGAGTTTTGCCATCTTTTGTTTGTTTGTTTTAACCATTTTTTTGCCCTGTGTGTGCAGTTTGTTTTAACATTTAGTGTTTATTAAGATGCATCTTTGGGCTTCTTTTAAATTTCTCCCTGTATGAGCAGCTTACTGCTATGGTTATATTTTTTAAATAAAACATTATTCTTAATAGTTAGCAGAATAAGGGCAGTGTTGGACATGCAGCCTGTACGTCTCCTTACAGGGACCTTGCCAGCTTCTCCTTTCTGCTCATCTTTGAGTACTCAATGACACCCCTGTTTTTAATAGTGGTGTTACATTCCGTTTCCAACTGTCTTTCTCCTCTTAAATGTACAGTGTACAACAAGGAGTTCATTCCACCAATGTGTTCTCCAAAAAAGTAGCTTTGAGCACAAAACATCAAAAGCAAAATGAGTTTGGCAATCTTAACACAGCATCTGTTCAGGGATTTTCCTCCTTTACCGAGAGGTAGAGAAAGAGAAATAATGCATACTATACTGCACATTTTAAAGAAACAAAACAAAAAAACCCAAAGAGACTGTTTGTGAAAAACAAATAAAAGGATCCACAAGACAAAAAAAGTACATGAAATTATATTTTACCCTAAAGACAAATTCACATTTTATTAAGTTCTGCCTCTTTGGTGGCTACACAGGTTGTAACAGAAATACAGGGTGATTCACAGTTCTTTCCCTGTGTTCCCTGGTCTTCAATAAGCATTACTTACCACTGGGCAAGTGACTTTTTCCAATTGCATCTGAAGAGTCATACATTTTCATTATTTTGCACTTTGTTTCAATGACCCAGCCACACATAAAATGCTGTGTGTACACCTGTTGTGACATTCTTTGAGGAAACAGCACCTGTTCAGAGAATGCTTCTGCTTATTGCAAACATTTGGTGAACATTCAGGCCATCGTCACAAAAGGCAACTGTTTTAAAATTAATAGTGGGTTATTCTCCTTCCAATACTCTTCAGCTTTTCCTGCTCCTTACATACACAAAGTATATGAAAAGTCAAGAGAGGAACGTGATTTGAGAAAACCATGAGCCCATGGGGAGGCTGGTTTTGAACTCATTGCCTCACACATCCTAGAGGACTGGGCTCCTTCTCCTAATGCCTCATAATATTAGAGTGACTATGATAACTCTGTTTTGGATTTTCATGAGACAAAGTAACTGATCTTGTCTTTAGGTTGTATTATGCCATCTTATTCTATTAAATTCTTCCTCTGTCACTTCTCCCTTTCCCGAAGTCAAGGGAGATGGTGGAAAAACAAAGGAAGAGAGACATAGTGGTGAATTTCCCTTTTATAATGAATCCATTGAAGGATAGAAGTAATCAGACAAGGCAGACAGGGATGGAGCAGCTGTACATTGGGTCTATCTTCTCAATATCCACCTGCATACCTACAGATATCTTGCCTATAGGTGTCCTACACTGTTTTCTTATTTTATTAAGTACTTGTCAACTGCAACATTTTTGAAGCTGGTTTGCTTCCTAGTGTTTCTGTTCTTCCAATTCAGCTTTGCATTTATCAGAATTACCACCCTCAAATAGGCTTCTTTATATGTCTTCCTTGAATTAAGATGTCGAATAGCTTCTTGTGTCTAAAAGACGTGCAAGAACTTTTGCATTAAACTTAAACTAGATCTTGGATCACGTCCCACTTTTTAACTCATTGGTTTTAGCCTTAAGAAAACTGCTTCACATTTTGGTGGAGATGAACAAAGATAGAGGTGGCCGCAGCACACACTGCAGGGCTCCAAGGTACCCAAGAGACCCACAGAGAGACCCGTGAAGGCTTGGAGGGGTGAAGTGGTGGTACAAAAAGAGACTGTAGCTTCAGAACAGCTAAGGGGGAGAAAAAGACAAGTCTTATGGGAAGATACTTTTAAAAAGTGGACTCAGGAAATGAGAAGGAAAGATGGCGGAACATAGCTACCACAAAGAAAGTGGCGAATCTGTACCCTCTCCTGCTGTGTCTCAGCTAGCAGGCTACAAGCACAAAAGCCATTCCTAATGAGCCATGGGGCTGCCCCCATGGACAACAGGGAGCTCTAAGACTCTCTGGAGCTCACAGAAATAGATTGTTGATAAGTTTTGAATCCCCAGTTGCTGGGTTCCTCCGCCACCACTGATACAACAAGCCAAATCAAACTGAATTATTAAATCCAAGTTTAATGAACAGAGCAAAGCAATCCTGGGTGACTCTTGGAAAGGCAGGGGAAGAGTCACATGGAAAATATGGCTACTGGGTCTTATATAGCCTCTAGGCGTGATCTTGACCAGCCCCGGGGGAGGGTCTGGCTTTTGGTAGGCTTTCTCAAAGGTCGGGTTTGGAATGGGAGGACTGAGACCAGAGCATGGAACGGGGCCGCTAGCTGGAGATCTCCAACATTCCAACCGTTTGGGGTATATATAGACAGAGGTAGGGCTTCCACCTCAACAGTCATTGCTAAGTGGGGCCGGCCCTTGTAGACCCACCTGCAGGCTCCCAGCATGGAGCTGCTGTGGATGTAACCTATGCTGCTTGCCCTCCTGGGAGACAGAGAGCATGGAGCATCAGGTATGACAATGGTCGTGCCCAGGCACCTGGCACCCACAACAGGGAGATATGTAGCTCCCTGGAGCTCCCACAGAAACAGGTCATTGATGAATAGGGCTGGCCCTAGGCCTGCTGTCTGGCTACCAGCATGTAGCTGCCAGGGCCAAGGCCTGTGTTGCTTGCCCTGCTCAGAGACAGAGAGTGTGGAGCAGCAGAGCTGCCTGCAGGCTACAACCACAAGGATCCAAGCCTGAAGAGCGTCAGAGTGGCAGACATGTAGGGTAGGGAGGTGTGTGGAAGCCTGGAGCTCTCACAAGACCTGTTCCAAGATGCCTTGCTTAGCTGCAACATCACCCTGACTGGGCAACAGTAAGATATCGGAGATGAATCGGTATTAATGGTGCTTCAGAAATCATAAACCTTGAACCAGATCAATATTTGCATGCAAAGTTGTCTGGGCAAAAAACTAAAAACTAAACAAACAAACAAATCAAAAATCTATGTGACACACTGTCATTTCTAATGCCACTATGATGAATGAATATTCGCTGGAGAAGTAGAAAAAGTAGGGGAATGGAACAGTGACTGAATGGTAGAGAGAGGAGGAACTAGAGGCGGAACCAGAAGAAAGGTATGAGAGAAGGCTGCAGTGGACAGGGAACATGTCCTGGTTGAGAAGGGCCAACAGGGTGGTGAGCAGCAGCCTGGAGCTTGTGCTCTGACTCAGAACACATTGCATCTGAACACACTGCCCAGTCACAGAATCACCCTGGTTCTGAGAAGACAGGATGTCCAAGATGAAGAACAGTCCATTTTCTGGTTTGGATCTCCTTGAAAGATCTCTATGGTCTGTGCTGCACCCTGAAGGTTACTTTGGTGTTCATGATCTGCTTCCCCAGGCAGTGATGAAGCCAGAGGTTCATGTGGCTGTCTGTGGTCCCACAGTAGCCAGGAGCCATGTTGAGGCCCCTGGCTAGAGTTACCACTCAAGGCCAGGGTGCAGGCTACATCTGGGCCACCATCCAAGGCCATGCTGATGTCCATGGACTGTACTTCCACTGAGGCCAAGCTAATGTGAGTGACCTGTGCAGCCACTTGAAGACATATTCATGTCCAGATCTGTGCTGCCAAGGAGGGCCATGTCTTGGTCAGTGGTCCTACTGCAACCAGGGTCTGTGTTGATGTCTATTACTACTGGAGGCCATATGGATGCCCGTGGTCTGCACTGTAGCCTGAAGCCATGTTGATTTTCTCAGGCTGTGCTGCCCCAGTGTGGGAGTCCACAGAGGTTTCTTAGTGAGATCTGAGCTTGCTTTACCCAGCAGGGATGCAAAAGGGGATGGTTTGACCACATACCTGGTTACCAGGTATTTGGAAGGGTCTGCACTTGGCTGTGCTAGGCAGAGGTCTTTTGCTCCACTCCTTGTCATTCCTTTAAAAAAGAGACAGAAGGGGCCGGTGGATTAGGATCCAGGCCCTCCCGAGGCTATCCTGTGTTTCTCTCTCCCCTCTATATTTCTAAATCTCTTATCCCTCACTCCTCAAGAGTACCTGAGGGGAAAAAGGTGGGGGCAGGCCCCCACACCCCAGGGATCCATATTGATTTGT
>CABHPR010132818.1:17260-28628 GCA_902168415.1 Peromyscus melanophrys
AAATAAATAAATAAATAAATAAATAAATAAATAAATAAATAAATAAATAAATAAATAAATAAATAAATCCCTCTTTTCAGTTGTGCTTGCTGGCAGACCGCCATGGGTCACGTGATCCGAGGACAGCGGAAAGACGTCGGTTCTGTGTTCTGCGCACATGAAACACCATAAGGGTGCCGTGCGCCTGCGTACTATGGACTTCGCTGAGTGGCGCGGCTATTTTAAGGGCATGGTAAAGGATATCATTCACGACCCTGGTTGTCGCAATGCTCCCCGCATGAAAGGGGCCTTTCGTGATCCCTACCGATTTATGAAGCGGACTGAGCTGCTCATCGCCGCGGAGGGAATCCACACTGGACAGTTTGTGAACTGCAGCAGGAAGGCCCAGCTGAACATCAGCCATGTTCTGCTCATGGGCACCAAGCCTGAGGGTACCCATCGTGTGTCGTCTGGAGGACAAGCCTGGGGACAGGGGCAAGCTGGCACGAGCCACCAGGAACTATGTATGCTACATCATCTCCCACAGCCTGGAGACCAGGAAGATCCAAGTGAAGCCGCCAGCAGGGTCCAAGGTCATTTCCTCAACCAACAACGGTGTTGTTGGTGTGATGGCTGGTCGGGGCAGAACTGACAGACCCACCTTAAAGGCTGGCCGTGCCTACCACAAGTACAACGCAAAGAGGAACCCTGGCCGCGTGTGCAGGATGTGGCCAGGAATCCTGTGGAGCGTCCCTTTGGAGGTGGTAACCTCCAGCACATTGGCAAACCCTCCACTATCTGAAGAGATGCCCCTGCTGTGAGCAAAGTGGGTCTGACTGGATACTACAGGGAACCAAAACTGTACAGGAGACAGAGAACTAGAGCCCAGGAGCTAATAAAGTGTGTCCTTTGGCTAATAAAAACAAAAAAAATCTTTTTTGGAGATGATTCTGCGGATTAAGGGCTGGCCGCACAGCACAGGGCCTTGAGTTTGGATCCCCAGAACCCACATAAAAAACAGACTCATTGGGCAGACAGAAAAGCCTGCAGCAAGATAGCCAATGATGACGAGGCTTACCAAATTGGTGAGCTAGCAGTTCAGGGATAGACTCTGCTTTAGTACATAAAATGGAGAGCAAATGAGAAAGACACAGGATGGCCTCCATCATGGGCACACACACATGCATACACATTTGCACACACACACATACATACGCATATACATTTGCATACACGTGCACCTATACACATGCAAATATACATATACACACTCACCACACCACACATATGTAAAAATAATACAAATGCATTGCTTACCTACGCCATGTTTCCTTGAGAGACTACTCTGCTCCAAATCCTGTATTTAAAATGAAAGAGACAAAGATGAATTCCATCATTTAACTGAACTAGCAACACCGTGAATAAAGACGAATCTTCTGGGCTAACACGTGGTGCCAGGACTTGAGGATGGGGCTAAATGCTTCCCTAAAGTAAGGAGGCTAGAACGGAAGAGGGCAAAGCAGGAACCATGAGCATCTGCATTGCTCCAGAAGTTCGGGAACAAGGTTGTGCCTATTTTATGTGTGTGAGTGTTTGCTTGCATGTATGTATGTGCACCATGTGTGTGCAGTACCCACTGAGACCAGAAGAGGGCACCAGATCCCTAGAACTGGAGTTACAGGTGTCTGTGAGCCACCATGAAGGTGCTGGGAATTGAACCCAGGTCCTCTGCAAGAGCAGCCGGTGCTCTAACCCCTGAGCCACCTCTGCGGCGTAGGCTGTGTCCTCTGCATGTGGTCTTCGGCAAGTCATTTATCTGGGTTAAAAGCTTACTCCTCCTGTATAAAACTGCATTTGGGGAGAAGTTAATTCTAAAGACCCTGTCCACTCTAAAACACTGTAAGAATGCCAGACATAGTCCAAATGCCGGCAGTGTTCTCCTCAGGATGAACGACCTCCCAGCTATTGCATTTACTGAGCTCAGACATGATGTGCGGTGGTTTGAACGAGAATGGTCCCCATGGGCTCATATATTTGAAAGCTCGGTCACCGGCTGGTAGAACGGCTGGGGAGGATCATGAGATGTGGCCTTGCTGGAAGAAGTGTGTCACTGTGGCTGGGCTTCAAAAATCCTTCCTAGTGTCTCTCTGACTGGTGCTTGTGGATCAGATGTAGGCTCTCAGCTACTCGTCCGCCACCATGCCAGCCCGGCTGCTGCTGTGCTTGCTACCCACAGTGATGGTCAGGGACTCTGGAACCGTGAGCCCCCAATTAAACGCTTTCCTTGGTAAGTTGCCTTGATCGTGGTGTTTTATCATCACAACAGAAAAGTAACTGAGACACAATGCTCTAAAGAACGTTAACACATGGGGCTGGAGAGATGGCTCAGCGGCTAAGAGCACTGGCTATTCTTGCAGAGGACCCAGGTTCAATTCCCAGCACCCACATGGTGGTTCACAACTGTCTGTAACACCAGCTCCAGGGGATTTGGCATTCTCACATAGATATACATCCAGGCAAAATACCAATGCACATAAAATAAAAATAAGTAAATCATTTTAAAGGGGATGTTAACACAGTCTTTCTTGGCTGAGAAGCACCCCTAAGGTTCCCACAAAGAGCCTTGGAGGAGGACAGATGATGGCCACTGCTATGGCTTCAATGTGTCTCTCAAAACATGTGGAAAATGCCATCCCAAGACAGGTGTGGTGGCACACAAACTTTAGTCCCAGCACTAGGGAGGCAGAGGCAGACAGATCTCTGAGTTCAAGGCCAGCCTGTGCTACAGAGTGAGTTCCAGGACAGTCAGGGCTGTTACACAGAGAAACCTTGTCTGGGGGGAGGAGGGAGAAAAGGCCATCCTAGAGTCTAGAGAGATGACCTGGTTATTAAGAGCATTTGCTGTTCTTGCAGAGGATCTAGGTTCAGTTCCCAGCACCCACATGGCAGCTTACAACCATCTGTGACTCCAGTTTCAAGGAACCTGATGACCTGATGTCCTCTTCTGGACGTCATGCATACTGCAAGCACACAGCACACATACATACATACATCCAGACAACACTCATACACAAGAGAGAGAGAGAGAGAGAGAGAGAGAGAGAGAGAGAGAGAGAGAGAGAGAGAGAGAGAGAGAGAGAGAAGAAAGAAAGAAAGAAGGGAGGGAGGGAGGGAGGGAGGGAGGGAGAGAGAGAGAGAGAGAGAAGGGGAGGGGAGGGGAGGGAAGGGAAGGGAATCATCCCCCAACTCTACAGTATTGAGACAGAACCTTCATGAGGTAATGTATGCACAGTGCTATTGTGGGTGTGAGTCCACTATGCAGCGTGGATCTGTAATAAATTCAAGTCCAGCCCTCTCTTCCTCTGGCACATATCCCTTGCCCTTCTCTGCTTTCTGCTATGGAATGACTCAAGCACCAAAGGCCTCCACTCCTATACCTTAGACTCCCCAGCCTCTAGAACTAAAAGAAATAAACGCCAGTTCTCTATAAATCACCCAGTCTCGGGCACTTTGTTATAGTAACACACATAGTCACTAGACCTCTTGGGCACGGAAGGGTGCCTCAGGGCTGGTGAGGCCTGGTCGTCCACATCTAGACACAGGCACAGACAGACAACTTGTTCTGACTCTGAGTAACTCACTGGAGATTCACAACCTCTCTGACAAAGCTCAGAGTCAACAGCTCAACCTGCCACTTCCAACACCTTCTCCTCAGACCAGAACGAGGCTTTCCTCCTAATGGCTCGTTTTTCATTTTTGGCAGCCCTGCGCTGTAATTATGGCAATCAGTCACTACCAATATCCGATTTTTCTTACAGGCTGGAATGAGAAACGCAGTTGTGAGCCTGGACCAACAAGATTGGGAGCCGCTTCAAAGCTAAGGCAAAGCCACAAAGAGGAATGTCCTCGAAGAATGCCAAAGGGACCGTGAGATGAGGCAGAGACAGAGCGGATGTGACTTGGGATGTGACAGGGATGTGACTTGATGGGCGGCATTTTATGAAACTGCCCTTGCCTCCAGAGTAGAAAGGCCACGGAGTAGAGAAGATGCCACAGCCAGACACCGCTCTGTCAGACCCCAGGTAAGCAACCGTTAAATCCTGATGAAACAATTAACTTTGGAAGAGTCTACTAAGACTGGGATGCTCAACCCCTTCTCTGAAGGTGGTGTTCCAAGCCGGGCTGGCACACCAGCTGGCCTGAGCAGACATCAAGAGGCCACACCTGGTCAGGAGACCCTCCCACCCTCAGTTCAGCCATGCCAGGCACAAGGCCACCACTGGCTCCCACCATGACCGCTCCCTGTCCCCTGCCTGAGGTGCCCGCCCCTTCCTGTTAAGCCACAAAACCGGCTGCTGCTGTGTGGTTCGTGGGAAAACAGAATGTTTAGATGAAGACACAGCACTGGGCAGGATGACAGCTAATGTTGCCCTTTTCCAAACAAGACAATCATTTCTCTCAGAAAACACAAAGTAATTTCCCAGGCCTCATGAGTCACAGGCCACAAAACCAGGACTAAAGCCTGGGTCTTCCCAGTCCCTTCCTCCTCGCAGCACCAGCCTGGGGGTCTTTAAAACAACAATCAGCACAGCATGCATTTATGTACAACCAGAGTCACCTCCAACAACGTGGAAGATGAAAACCACCCAGAGCCAGGGGTTCCAGACAGCGTCACTTCAACAGCCCTGGACACCTGCCGGACTTTCCACCACACAGCTCGGTGACATCAGAGAAGAGCAAACCGGATCACATATCTTCTTATTTGCCATTAAGCCCTGCAGCTCAGACTGGCTGACTCAAAAGCCAGGGAAATGATTAGCTTTTTCAAACAACTCAATTTGTAAACTGTAAAAATAAAATACCCAAGGAGAGGCTGAGTTGGGTGGATTGAAACAGAACCAAAATAGTCTTGAGTAATTTCCCCTTCGAGGAAGAAAAGTGGGCTAAATGGAGGAATTGACAGAACACTTAAAATCCTGTCTTCCGCTTCCCTCACGAAAAGGCTTTTCCAAGGAAGAAAGTGCAGGGCTGGTTTTATGATCTCTGATGCCACAAGTTTCTTCCGCTGACTATCAATATTAATCAAAAAACGTGCTCGCTGTGAAGGCTGAACGTCAGTCACTAGACAGACAACAAAGAGATCTGTTATTAGCGCATCCATCCCACACACCGCTCCCAACTCAGATATGCCGACATGACCAAGTCAACCCCTCTACCTGGGCTTTAAGGTCTGAACAGTGACAATTCAAAACGGAATGCTTGCAAGTTCTTTGCATAAAAATGATAGGAGAGGCTCAGCAGTTAAGAGCACCGGCTGCTCTTGCAGAGGACAAGGCTTCAGTTCCCAGCACCCACAGGACACCTCATAATCATCTGTAACTCCAGTTCCAGAGTATCTGATGCCCTCTTCTGGCCTCTACGGGCACTTGCACACATGTGTTGAAAATACACATAAGCAAAACACTCACACACATAGAAATAAAATTTAAAAATCGTTTTTAAGTATGCATAATTTCTAAATTCATTAAACAAAATTTTAATTCTCTGCTAATAACCGTTGCATAGCACATTAAACTCTTTATGAGCAAGCCTCAATCCTATCGAACACACACGTTATAATTAAAACGGAGTACAGGCTGAAAACACAGGACTCAGAACATTTGAACTTGAACTTCTAATAATCCTTTGTCCTTGCTAAAATCACATAATTGCTTTCAGGCCAAAGTCCCTCTGTTTAACTGGGAATATCTATTTTTTGCTTAGCAATACCAGAGTCATTGAGAAGATCAAATTAAATAAAATGTGTTCAAATGCTTTTACTAGCCCTAAAGAGTCCTAACATGATAAGAAATTATTAGCATCGTTTCCCCTTTGGAGGGATCCCACAGCACAGTTAGATAATGCTCTATTAATCAAAGAAATATTCTATTCAAAAGAGTTTATACCAATTGTGGAGTCAAACGTCGACTCAATGGAGCCTTAATTAACATAACAAAGTGAGTCGCAGTTTTTAAATATTGTTTCTTGCTCACCTGTTAAAGTGAGCCCATGCAAAGCTCAAGTGGTTACACACACACACACACACACACACACACACACACACACACACATACTTGACATTATCCAACATCACCAATGATCAAAAATGGAGACTCAGAGATTTTGGAAAAGTGTGACCCACTCTGCCCAGCTCCCAAGCCTGGCTTCGGGTTCCGAGTGTCCAAGGACTCCAGCAGCTTGGTCACCTGTGGAGTCCTTCATCTGGTCCTCAGGATGTCTTCCCACATGGCTCCGTCTTCCAGGCAACAGTAGTCAGGTTTTGGACTCTCCCCGCCCCTGTGACAAGCATCCTCTCACAGACTGGAAGACGAAGCCCAGGGCAGGAGACCCTGAGACTTGGCAAAACAAAGCTACCCAAGTAGGGCTTCTCAAAGATCTCTCTGTACCAAAACCCTTTCTCCTAAAACGACTGAAACTAGTCAGTCTGTCTGAACCATTAAATCATAGTTTTTGAAACACTCTGGGGCTGAGCATATGGCTCGGTGGGCAGGGTACAAGCGGGGAGCTGGTAGAGCACAGACCCCCCAGAGACCAGAAAAGCTGGGGTGCAGCGTGGGGAGGAAATAATCAAACACCCCTGGAGCAAGCTGACAAGGCAGGCTAGCTGAAAAGGGGAGTTCTGGGTCCAGGGAGAGACCTCGCCTCAGTCTATTTAGTGGAGAGTGACGGAGGAACACACACACATGCACACACATGCAAGTGAGCACACATACAACACACATGCGCCCCCACACACCCAAAGCAATCAGCTGTATTCACAGCTTGCTGTGAGGGCTTCAAAATCCATACTGATAGCCAGAGAGCCAGCTCAGCTGGTAACGCGCTTATCACGCAGGCATGGGGACCTGAATCCAATCATCAGCACCCACATAAAAAGCCACGTCTGGTGGCACATGCTGTCATCCCAGAACTGGGGAAGCAGAGACAGGCAGATTCCTGGGGCTGGCCAGCCGGCCGGCCTAATCAACAAGACCCAGGCCGAGGAAGGAGCCTGTATCAAAGGCAAGGTAGGGCTGAAGGAGACGGCTCAGTGGTTAGAGTGCTTGCTGCAAAAGCCTGAAGACCTGAGTTCGAATCCCCAGGACCTATATACAAATGCAGGTGTGGGTTTGTGCACCTGTAACCTTGGAGCAGTCAAGGGTAGAGACAGAAGGATCGCTGAGGTTTGCTGGTTGCCAGCCTAGCCCCAGGTTCAGGGAGAGACCCTGCCTCAAAGGAATAAGGTGGACTGTGGTATTGTGTTACCCAAAATATTGTGTACCCTAATAAACTTATCTGGGGTCAGAGAACAGAAAAGCCACTAGATACTTAGGTTAGGCAGTGGTAGCACACGCCTTTAATCCTAGCATTCCAGAGACAGAAATCCCTCTGGATCTCTGTGAGTTCAAGACCACATGGGAAACAGCCAGGCGTGGTAACCCACGCCTTTAATCCCAGAAAGCACGCCTTCAATCCCAGGGAGTGGTGGTAGAAAGCAGAAAGGTATATAAGGCGTGAGGACCAGAAACTAGAGGCATTTGGCCTGGAGAGGCATGTGGCTGGTTAAGCTTTCAGGCTTCTAGCAGCAGTTCAGCTGAGACCCATTCTGGATGAGGGCTCGGGGCATCCAGTCTGAGGAAACAAGACCAGCTGAGGATTCAGCGAGGTGAGATAGCTGTGGCTTGATCTGTCTCTCTGACCTTCCAGTGTTCACCCCAATAACTGGCCTCAGGTTTGATTTTATTAATAAGAACTTTTAAGATTCATGCTACAGTGGACCGTGATAGAGCAGGACACCGGACATCCTCTGCTGGCCTCCATGTATGCATATTTGGAGCAAACAACTAAACACACACATGTACATGCCCCCACACATACACCACACAAATACACTACACACACACACACACACACACACACACACACACACTGAGCCTGAGGAACAACGTACAAAGCTGACCTCTGGCTCCACACTCACAACACTCACACAAGTATCCACATACACACATATACATACAGAAACAGATATTCAACAATATCTCAATTCGTACAACAGCAAAATAATGTTAACTGTTAAGGATAAAATCTTTACATTTCTCATTAAATCTGAAAGAATGTCCGGGGAGTGTTTAGACTAGAGGGCTATGGGAAGTACCTGGGAAGGCTTGACCTTTTCTTTTCTCTCTTCAGACACCAAAGCAAAAGCTAGGAGGGAAAAGAGAAACATGTTTACATTAAAATTAGCAATCTGGGTTTGTTCTCACATTCAACAATTCTGCTTATAATAAGAGGAGGGGAAGACTATTTTAACAAGATACATTTTGCTCATTTCCTAACAGCTTCATTGCTACAAACAAGTATTACAGGTTTTCTTTACCTTAGACCTGAAATTTCTCATCACTGTAAAGTTAATGAGCTCGGGCTACCAAGCAGGAAAACAAAAAACAAAACAGCAGAGCCACTAAAATCTCTATAAACAACCAAAAACTGTAGGAAAAATATTTCTTCAAATTCTTGCTTTAGATACCTTCTTAGCAAAGGAAAATTCCTGAGGATGCAGGGGCTGGTAATACAAATTCCCACCTCCATCTTCCCTGCCAAAGCAACGGAACTGTCTTTGGGGTGTGCTTGCTGTTTGGGGCTGTGGGGTTAGAATCGCAGGCGCTACCGTTCGCAAGCCAGAAGGAGAACATGCAGAATCCTTCTGAAATTCCAGGGCAGGAGACTGAAGGAATTAAAATCATCCTCCATTCAGAATGATTGAGCGCTCTCAGTTCGAGTCATAAATAGGCAAAGATCTCCTTAGAGGCACACTCAGGCTGAGCATTAAAAATAATAACAACAACACTATAACACAGCACTGAAAATGTGAAGCAAAATGCTAAAAGCCGAAGAGTCAGGCAGGGTAAGGGACCAAACAAACATTCACTGTATAATGAGTCTCTCCTAAGGAGATGGAGAAGAGCATTGCAGGGCCGGGGTTCGGGTCCTCCAGGCAGCATCCCCAGAGGAGGTGGGCACCGGGCCAGGGCAGGCACACGGCATGGAGTGTTCTACGACACCAAGGCAATAATGCAGCTTAGGAAGCATCATGGGAGGGTCCTTGGGGAACGCCACTGTACAAGCTGGAGACAGCCCAACCACTCAGATCCCTCCAGCTAACCCGTCCCCTCCCCACCACGTCCCCAGACATCCACCGCCTCACACCACCCGTTAACATTTGCTCAGAGGAAATAATCTAAGTCGCGGTCACACTAAAAAGTAAATGACTAACACGGTTTAATCGCTTCCATTTCCAGAATGACATTTCAAAAGGCAGAGCTGAAACGCAAGCGCAAGCCAAGGGAGCCGCAGTGTGTGGAATGTGGATTAGGGCAGGCGCGGTCCTGCGACTGCGCACTCGGTCCACCCGCCCCAGTCCCCCACCCAGCCCACCATCCACACAGAACTCAGCGCCAGCTGGAAATACGTATTTGGGGGCCGTTCCTAATAGGCTCTGATTACAAACTCCACACAGCCAGGAATATAACCGTACTGACTAACAAACTGCACGCCGACCTAGCTCAGTAACACTGAATGAGTGACCGTCTTCACTGTCGGCCGTGGGGTCTCCCAGCATCTACATCTACTGAATGATTCTGGTCTGGGTATCTCCTCTCCTTGAGGGCTTGATTAATTAATTGAAATATTCAATTGTCTGTTAATTATGTGTATCTGTTTGTGTCTATGTGTGGGTTTGTGCATACGTGAGTGCAGGTGCCAGTGGGGACCAGAAGAGGGCGTCAGATCCCTTGAAGCTGGAGTGGCAGGTGGTTGTGAGTCTCCGGTATGCATGCTGGGAATCATGTATATATGTATGCATGTATGTGTGTATGTATGTATGTAGCGAGAGGCAACCTTACCAGGCGGCGCCTATCTAATCCAGTAGAAGAGAGATCACTGCCCACTCCCAATTATTTTCACCACGATATGATCTATTCACGCTTACACACGTACATGCACCTCCCCACGCACATACTGGCACACAGTGTTAGTTATTCTCCTCGTGCTCTCATAAAATGCCGTGACCACGGCAACTTACAAAAGGGTGTGTTTGGGGCTTATGGTTCCAGAGGGAGGAGAGTCCAGCATGGAGAAGGAGCACCCACGGTGGCTGGAGCAGGATGCTGAGGGCTCACGTCATGACCACGGCAGACAGGAACCCAAACGGTGGGAGACTGAAGACTCCCGAAGCCCATCTCTAGTGACATACTTCCTCCAGCAAGGCTACACCTCCTAAGCCTCTTAAACAGCGCCACCAACACTGGACCAAATGCCTGAGACTATAGGGGACATTGTATTCAAGCCACCAGACACACACACACACACACACACACACACACACACACACACACGCACGCACACACGCACGTGCATGTGAGTCAAGGCCCAAATTGTTAATAAAGCAGAGATTTAACCCAAATACCATTTAAATCCTATTTCTGGGTACTTAATATTTTGGGTTTGTCTTATTTCACTTGCTCCCAAGAGACTCTGAGACTGGAGAGATGGGTCACCAGGTAAGAGCATTTACTGTTCTTAAAGAGGACATGATTCCCAGCATGCATGTCGGAGGCTCACAACCGCCTGCCACTCCAGCTTCAAGGGATCTGATGCCCTCTTCTGGTCCCCACTGGCACCTGCACACATGTATGCACAAACCCACACACGGACATATTTTAAATGTACATATGCATAATTAAAAGAAAATTAAGTATTTTAATTAAGCAAACCCTCAAGGAGAAGAGATACCAAAACCAGAATTATTTAGTAAATGTAGATGCTGGGATTACAGCACAGTGGGGAGTATGTGCTTTGCATCTACGAGGTTATGGGTTTAACCTCCAATATCACTGAAGAAGCAAATAACCATCAGGCATGGTCACATGTTAACATCACTTGGTGCCATAGGACTCTAGGAACTGAACATGCTGAGAACTTATAGACTAGAAAAACTGTGGTCAGGCTCCAGCAGTTCATTTAAAACTGTCCGTTGCTGGGGGTATGACGGCATACACCCTTAATCTCAGCACTCAAGAGCAGATCTCTGCAAGATCAAGGTCAATATGATCTATACAGAGAGTTCTAGGCCAGCCAGGGCTACATAGGGAGATCCTGGATGGATGGATGGATGGATGGATGGATGGATGGATGGATGGATAGATAGATAGAAGATAGATAGATAGATAGATAGATAGATAGATAGATAGATAGATGATAGATAGATAGAAGATAGATCGATAGATAGATAGAAGATAGATGATAGATAGATAGATAGATAGATGATAGATAGATAGATAGATAGATAGAT
>CABHPR010132818.1:28638-41957 GCA_902168415.1 Peromyscus melanophrys
GATAGATAGATAGATAGATAGATAGATAGATAGATAGATAGATAGATGATAGATAAATGATGGATGGATGGACGGACGGACGGATAGATAGATAGTGTGGGAGAGGTGGAGAGATGGCTTAGCACTAGCTGTTCTTACAGAGACCCAGCACCCACTTGGCAGCTCACAATCATCTGTAACTCCAGTTTCCAGGGGGATCCAATGCCCTCTTCTGGCCCCTGCAGACTCTGCACACACATGGAGCATATACACACATGAAGGCAAACACTCCTACACATAAAACAAAATAATCTTTAAAATTAAAAAGAAATCCAGTGCTCCTCTTCTTCTTTTACCTTCCCTCTTCCTAATCCTTTTAGGGAAGGAAGAAAAGCCATTCCTCAAGTTCTGGCTGATCAGAACAGAGAATAGTCCATGGTGAGGATCCCCCTGCCAAAGAAGACAGAAGACACAAGACACTGGCCAGCACACGGGCTCTCTTGCCCCCTGTCTATTCATAACTCCCCTTTGAATCCCATAAAAGCTCTCTGCCCCTTAAACACCTAGAGACCAACATCTGAGATTGAGAGTTACCTCTGTCTCCTTTAATGGGCTTTGAAAGAGCCTGTTTCCTTCTATGAATTTCTGTTTCCTGGGTTTTCAGCTGCGTGGCGAGCAGTATGGGCCTCACATTCCACTAACAAAGTCAATGCAGTTTTCCATTCAAAGACCCAGCTTGCTGAGAATATAGCTCAGCGGCAGAACATTTGTCTAACATGCACAACTCAGCCCGATCCCCAGCACTGGAAGGAAACCACTCCTCTCCTTCCAATCAGTTCTTATTTCTAACCTAGCTAATCAACGGTCTCTTGGTTATCATTTCCTCCATTATTAAATAAAGTCACTTTCTCATGTAAGAGGTCCAGTGGCATCATCTAAGCCTGGAATTTTCTTCCATCTGAATTGCCTGCAAAGGCAGTGGGCTACAACTCGTGGGGTTGTGTCAGTGACTTGAGAGGGAAGAGCAGACTATGGAAGGCTCCTTTTCTTTTCTTTTCTTTTTTTTTTTTTTCTTTTCAAGACAGGGTTTCTCTGTGTAGCTTTGCGCCTGTCCTGGAACTCACTCTGTAGACCAGGCTGGCCTCGAACTCACAGAGATCCACCTGCCTCTGCCTCCCGAGTGCTGGGATTAAAGGCGTGCGCCACCACCGCCCGGCCTGGAAGGCCCCTTTTCCCGCACTGGTCCTAGGAGGCACCAATGCAGAGCCTCTCCTTTTAAAAAAGCAGCTACTATTTGCCAGTGTCACTTTTTAAAGGAGACCCGCTCATCGAGGAAGAGACCGCCCATAAGCCAAGCGAGCCCCACAGATGCCTCCTGCTGAGATGGGGACACCAGGCCTTCATGCAGACAAGGCTTAATGTGACTTCTATCTCTCCCGAAATACACAGATCTAGACTTGTTTAAAAAATCCTTTAAAAATAAAAAGCCTGTCATCGTCTCCATCACTCCACCGTGAAAACTAAAATCTCTTTTTCCCACAGCAGAGATGCCATAATACTTAAAGCGACATGGTGAGGATGTCCATCGCTTTCCGGGCCCCCTCTTACCTGACATTTTTCTCTAATCTAAATCGAACAAACAAAATCATGAAGGCACCAAGTGTATTTTATAGGCACATCATAAATCAAAAGCATAAAGTGATGAGTCATTTGCAGAATCCCTCCCAACGAAACCCAGGTTTCTTGGGGAAAGATGATGAAAGAGAGATGTAAGTGGGTTAAAAGAGTGAGAAAGCGGGGTAAATAAGGTTTAAAACAACTGTCCATTTATTTCAGCCATTCTAACAAATATTAACTTTGTATTACCAAAGCAAAGGCAACCTCTCAGTAGCTAAAGTGTGAAAATCCTAAACTATTTTTTGTCTTAAATTAGGTCTCGATATTAATAGAACCAAGGCTTTCATTTTCACAAAGTGGGAGGAGACAGGTCACTGTTTGCTTTTGTATTTCCTTTTTTTTTTTTAATTTCAGCATTTTGACGCACTGCAGATTTGGGGTATGCTAATCAGAGGAGCAAGCAGAATATATGAAATATAAATATAAACAGAGGCTGAATAATTCACAGTGTAAAATGACGAGGTTTGAGCACTGCGTGTGGAATATGCTGTATTTGCTCGGAGTTCCTTAAGCTGTGGCCCAGGCTTTGCATCTACAGGAGATGTCCTGTATTTTTAATGTTCATGGTTGACTTCATTTCGATTTTAATATTAAGGTCTGGCAAATTCAGAGAGGGGAGGGGAACAGGAGAGGGAGAAGGAGGTGAGAGAAGAGGGGAGGAGGGGTCTTCCTGTCCAGTCCATATCCTCCTGGCCAAAGGGGCACCCAGGAATGACCACCTGGGGCTCAATATTCACTGCTTCATTTCATGCTGATTTCTAGGTTTGGCAAGGGAAAGCATTTCTGAAAATTTGGTGTTAGTGCCTTAATGTGAGGCTGGAGAAATATTCCAAGGTAAATCATGCTTTTACGTGCCAAACTGCTATTTAAGAGTCATTTTCTCTTGTTTTCACACATGAATTCTGGTGAACTGAGATGGGGGACTATATTTAAAGTGCAAATCGGGGCAGGCAATGGAAACCAGGTCTTTTTCACGAAAACTTTAAGCACACCTGTAACGGAAAGATAAATCGAGATTTCACAAGTAGCCCGGGATGCAGTTATATGGGCTAGATGAAGCCCTGGTGCTTAAGAAGCCTGAAGGTGCTAACTGCAGTGTGTGCAGCATGCATCCCCAGGCTTTCCTGGTTCCTGCGGATGGATGGGAGACGCTGCCTCCATGCAGACAACACACTTGTGCCTCCTAATTCCCAGTCTTCCAGAAACGTCCACCAGAGAAACCAAACAAAACTGAAAACCACAGGAAACATGCTCTGCATCCAGCTCTCTCCACCTCCAACTCCGGAGGAGCTGAGGACTGAGGAGCCTTCAGGGCCCAGCGTGGCACAGAGAAAAGCTCGGGTAAGCTAACCATGCTGGTGCACCCCTGTAATCCCAGCGCTCAGGAGATGGAGGCAGGAGGGTCATGAGTTAAAGGTCAGCTTGGGCTCCACAGACTCTGTCTCCAAAACAACACAAACGAAAAGCTCAGGCAACAGTGAAGGTTATGTTGCTGATCAAGACAATGCAGTCTATCCATCTGTCTGTCCCATCTGTCTGTCAGGTGGTTGCAAGTCCTGCCCAAAGGCCAGGAGGGCAGCATAAAATCTGATACAATCACCAACATGGGGGGTGGAGGGGTTCTTCTCAGGCCCTGTGGGAAGAAAGCCTTGGGGCTGGCTTGCTTTCCTGTGACCTACTTACCAAAGGTTCCCTTTCCCTTGGCAGCCTCCAGGGGCTGGCCCTGCCTCCCCGAGCTTTTCTGAATTTCACTGCAGGTCCCAGGAGGGGGCCTTCCACTCCAGGACCACAGCTCAAGGCCAATTTGCTCCCTTCTAATGAATGCTTTGAAGGTAACCCACTTCAGCTGAGGGGAGAGAAGCAAACACAACGCCCACAGTTGAGCAGACTCGGCCCAGAGCAAGGCCACAGGCACACAGCCCTCCTCTTCCTCATCCTCCCTGGACAGACTATACGTCACCCCCAGCAGTTGACGACCCACTGAGAAGCAGCTCCAGCCAGCGAAGGCCAACCCAAAGGGTGAAGGGCCTATCCCTCCACACTGGGGCCAACACAGAACCCGCCCACGGGTGACAGAGGCCTTGGGGTGTGTGCAACATGTCTCGGGTGTCAGCAGCCATCTTCTTCGACCTCACTTGCTCAGACTTCCATTTGTTCAACCGACGAGAATAACTCGGTCTGCCAGTACCAGTACCATATGATGCTGAAGATGGAGGCCCCCAGAGGGGCCAGTCCGTCAACAGTCAAGAGGCTTGGAGCTGGCTCTCTGCATCCGTAGATTCCATGCCCAGAGGGCTTGCAGAGAGGTGCCAAGGAGGCCCAGAAACAGACTTCCCACACACCGCACTGTACAGGCCAGGATGCCTAGGACTTGGACACCCAAGGGATGATATAAAGTGTCGGAGAGAGGCTGGGCAGGGACACCTGAGGGAGGGGGTGACAAGGGCTAGGACGCCTAAGGGAAGGGGTAACAACAGCTGAAACAAAATTGTGAGAGGGGGTGATGGGTAGGAGGAAGTACCTATGTTGGGGACCCCTGGTGACCGGGGAGGAATCACCTATGCAGGGGAATGACCGGGTTAGGAACTTGGAGTGTGAGTGACTGAGGTGGAAACACATGAGGGGGTGAGTCGGTGTTAGCTGGGGAGGGGACACTTGGCTTAAGGGAGTGGCCAAGGCACAGACACCTGGGAGGATGACTGGGGTGGGCAGAGTTGATGGAGCTGGGACACCTGGGGGTTAATGACGGGGAAGGAGAAGCTGCTGGTGGGAACACCCGGAAGGCAGAGTTACGGGGGAGATGAACATAATGAAGGGGTTCCTTAAGAACCTAGTTTTTTCCCCCTTGGGCATGAAAGCATCTTGAGGAAGGGAAGGCAATATGGAGGTGTTTTTCCTAGATAGACTTCTGAGACAGTGAACTGAACAACGTATTGGGGGATAAAAAAAAACGGGCACACACACATGCCAGCTGGGAGGCTACTGGTAAAGAACATAGCTGGGCCTCAGTGGAGTGGGGGAACTGCAAGCCAGCACCTCAGGCTGTCAGGCAGAGGGACAGAAGCCTCAGCCTGAGAGGCAGATATGCAGGTGGCTACGGAGGAGGGGGTTAGCCCAGGGAGGCTGTGCAGAAGAAACAGAACACATGACTCCACCTTCAGGACTTGGCAGGAAGAATCGGCCACGGGGTGAGCAGATATGAGGTGAGCCAGCTCCTGGACGCTGAACAAATTAAGTACATGATTCCAAAAGCAGCTCCCTCTGCATGGAACAGCGCACAGAATGAAGTCAGGGACCCTGGCACTGCTGGGGTCTTAGTGCAAGGAGACAGAAGCCACAAGCCTGCTCACTTGGTACTGTACCTGTGACCAAGAATCTGGTCCCTTCCAGGCAACCCCTGGAAAACACACACATACACACACACACACACACACACACACACACACACACACACACACACAGTGCCCAAGGAGACCCAAAAAGGGCATCAACTCCCTTGAGTTGATGTTACAGGTAATTATGGGCCTCTGGACGTGGTTGCTGTGACTTGAACCCAGGTCCTCTGCAAGAACAGTTGGTGTTCTTAACCACTGAGCCACCTAAGCCACCTCTCTAGTTCCCTTTAAGAGAAATTTTTAAAGAGTTCTTTAAAGGACTCGTGCCCTTCAAGTCGACAAGAGAAAGGAGTGGTCATAGAAAAGACCTCAGCTCCCTATAAAAAGTGTCATGACACCAGGCTGAAAGACAGCCTGGCCCAGAGACCCTGTGGGCTGGAAGAGAACTGTATTTACAAGAACAGCACATGGGACAGACATGGGAATAACCACATACATTTACAAAGAAAGAGAATTTCCTTCCCTGATTTACATGTTGATTAAAGAAGTCACTCAAGATGGAAAAAAAGAAAGAAAAAAAAAACGAAAATTTCAACTTCAACAGTTTGGAGGAGAGATTCAAAAACCTATCTTTATAAGGACATTCCATGGTCTGAAACAGAGTCCCAAAACCTCCCTGCTCACATGGCCCTCTCCAAAACACATTGAAGTGGAACTCAAAGCAGATATTCAAACACAAGGAAATCAGCGCTTTGTAAAAGTCCTTTACGCTGCAATCACACTCTTGAATGATAACTGCCAGGCCTACTTGACAAAAACACAATGCACAATTCACTGTTGGACAGCTTGTCCACTGTAAGAAACAGCAGATTCTGACAGTCCCCACCAGCACCTCTCAGTCTGTGCGGTCTACAGTCTGAGACAGTCTAAGCCTACAGATTGCCTTGTGTCTGCACTGAAGGTCTTTGCTAGAACAACTCACTGCTCTAGTTCTTCTTAAAATCATGAGAGTCCCTTCAGAAGGATATGAAAATCTGTCAATTTATATACGCTGGTTAGATTTTTTCCCAACTTGACACAAGCTGGAGCCACCCGGGAAGAGGGAACCTCAGCTGAGAAAATGCCTCCCTCAGCTCAGCTTGTGGGGTATTTCCTCGCTTAATGATTGCGGTAGGAGGGCCCAGGCCACTGTGGGTGGGGCCACCCCTGGGCAGGCGGTCCTGGGTTGTGTAAGAAAGCAGACTGAGCAAGCCATGGAGAGCAAGTCTGTAAGCAGCACTCCTCCGTGGCGTCTGCTTCATTTCCTGCCTTGGGTTCCTGCCCTGACTCTGTTCATAATGGATGATAACCTGTGAGCCAAACTCTCTCCTCCCCAAGTTGTTTCTGGTCATGGTGTTGATCGTAGCAAGAGGAAGTCAACTAGAACATCATGCTGGAACCAGTGAAAGACTTCTTGGTCCACCTTCTGGAGTTCCTACTTCCTTCCCTAAGTGGAGAAGCCCCCTTGACTGCTGCGAGCTGGGGTCACACAGCTCATCTTCAAGGCAGGGCAGGTCAGAGACATCTCTACATGTTATGGATGTTCATGAAAATCACCCAGTGATGGTCACAGGTGGTACCCGAGCCTAGGGTGGACCAGAAGGAGTTCCCACACCTGGCTGTGCACACAGGTAACCTGGGCGGGCCCCTTGTTAAAAATACGCATCCACAAGCCTCATTTGAAATAGAGTTCAAGAAAACCACCGCCCTGGAAGGGAGGTTTGGAGAAGGTTGGCCTCAAAGGGATGCACTGGACGTTAAGCTGTTGCCCTACTTAGGTTTCTACTGCTCCGATAAAACAGCGTGACCAAGAGCAACTTGGGGAGGAAAGGGTCTCCTTTAGCTTCCAGCTTGTCGTCCGTCCACCAGGAAAGCCATGGAAGGACCCCAGGGACAGGAGCTGATGCGGACGGAGGCCATGGAGGGACACTGCTGACTGGCTTGCTCCTCGTGGCTTGCTCAGCCTGCTTTCTTACAGCGCCCACGGTGACACCACTCAGTGATCTGGTCTCCCACATCCATCGCCAATCGAGGAAATGGCCCTCAGGCTTCCTCACAGGCCCATCTGGTGGGAGCATTTTCTCAACTGAGGTTCCCTCCTCCCAAATGACCCAGCTGGTGTCAAGTTGACATAAAACTACTAGTGTGTACAGCTGGTAAGCACTGAAGGCTGGTGGGGCCTAGGTACTGGATCTGGGTTGTAATGTAACAGGCTACCCCATGTGCCTCTTCCCTACATGCCTGCATACATTCTTGCCACATCCTATCATCCACCACCCACGTTTAGCTTCGAGAGCCGTGAGCTAAACCATCTTGTTTCAGCCCAGCCTCACGTATATTGCTATACCACACAGACTAAGTTGCCTGGAATCTACATGTTAACAAATTGAGGCATTTGGAAATGTTGAGGGGACTATCACGTACACTAAAGTCTGCCACGCACCGGGACAGACAGCTCCCCAAGAACTCAAGGGAACTAACTACACAGGCTATTTCCATAATGACCTTGTCCTTTCCAAATCCTTCTCTTCACTTCATAAACGATATACAAACTCGTGCACAGCCACCCTCAAGGATCGGCAGAAGATAAATTCGAGTGAAGTATGAGAAGCCTTGAGCTTTTCCCAGCATGCACTAATGCAAACAGCAGTAGATCACCTTTTCCCTTTCCTGGCGAATTCTATTAGAGCTGAAGATAAGTCACACACACACACACACACACATACACACACACACACACACACACACACACACACACACACACACACCCCGGAGAAAACGGTGCTGTCATAGCTGATATATGCAAATCCTCTCTAATGAGACTGCTACTAAACCCTCGGTTTCATATTTGCAAAGACGGCTTTCTTCCCCCAAAATCAAAATGTCTCTGGCATGCATACACTGGGGGCAAAGCACAAATGAATTATTTTGTCCAGCCTTTCTCCCTTAAAAAAGTAAAAAACAGAAACAAAAAACTGCTCAGAATGCCACCTCCAAAAACCACCCCCAAGTTCCTCCTCAGTAGCTGAACTCCTCTGAGCTCCTGACCCAAAATTTCTTTCTTTATTTATTTCTTTACTTTTGTTGTTGTTATTTGTTTGTTCAAGACAGGGTTTCTCTATGTAACTGCCATGGCTGGCCTGGAACTCACTTTGTAGAGCTAGACCAGGCTGGCCTGGAACTCAGAGATCCGCCTGCTTCTGCCTCCCGAGTGCTGGGATTAAAGGCGTGTACCACCACTGCCCAGCTTCCTGACCCAAATTTCTAACTGTTCATCTGAACAATTTACATGCACCCTAAACTCAACTTGTCCAGAAATCATCACCCTCCCTGCCCCCTCAAAATTAAAAGTCGATGGGCTGGAGAGATGGCTCAGAGGTTAAGAGCACTGACTGCTTTTCCAGAGGTCCTGAGTTCAAATCCCAGCAACCACATGGTGGCTCACTACCATCCAATGAGATCTGGTGCCCTCTTCTGGTATACAGACATACATACAAACAGAACACTGTATACATAATAAATAAATTAATTTTAAAAAAAATTAAAAGTCGAGTTATGACTGTATACCTCAACTTATACGTAATGGATTTTCTACTATACATATTTAACCACAATAAAAAAATTCTTTTAATTCTGGCCCTCCTCTAAGTGCCTATATCAGAACCCAGACACTAACTTCTGGCTAGTTTCTTACAGAAACTGGTATTTCAGAGCATGGGTGTAGCTCAGTGGTAGAGCGCATGCCTATCTTGCACAAAGGCCCTGGATTTTTTTTTTAAGTGTGTGTGTGTGTGTGTGTGTGTGTGTGTGTGTGTGTGTGCAGATGCCTGAAGAGGCCAGGAGAGAACATCAGAACCTAGGGGCTGGGGTTACAGACAGTAGTAAGCTGGCTGACATGGATCTGGGAACTGCACTCTGGTCCTCTGGAAGAACAGCAAGTGCTCTAACCATTGAGACATCTCACCAGTCTGAAGTCTCCAGGTGAAAAAAAATAAAACAGGAAACGAAAAAAGCAACTCATTCTGACCCCAATCCTCTCAGCCCACTACCCCAACCAATCATGGAGTCTGGAAGCTTCTCATTTTTTTTTAAATAGTTTTTAAAACTACCATAGAGAGTAATGTAGGTTTCATGACGGCATCTTCCTATCCCTGTGTCCTTACGCTGCTCTCCGCTTACCATTCCCCATGTCCACACAAGCCCCTCTAACCCCTGTCTCACAGAACAGCCAGAACCAGCTTCACCAGGTGGAAGTCAAGTCATGCACAGCCCTTCATCAGGGCCACCCACGTGTCAGCGACCTGGTTTGGGGCGGGGGGCTCACCCGGCCCTGAACGTCTCGACACCCTTTACACTCTCCGGCTGCTGCTCTTTCTCCACTTGAACCCTTCACCCCACTTTCTTCCCGCTGGCAGGCTTGCTGTCCCTTCAGTTACCTGGTTTCTCCTTCCCCTTCCGGGCGGAGCTTACGGCGGGACCACTTCCTCCAGGAAGCCTTCACTGATCTGAAGGTTTCTCAAACCTCAACACTATGATGATGGCAGGCAGAGCTGTCCTTGTAGGAGGCTTCATAACAGCAGTTCTCAACCTGTGGGTCTTGACTCCCTGGGGTCAAAAGACCCTCCACAAGCATCACCCAAGACCATCAGAAAACATCTGATATTTGCATGATGATTCGTAACAGTAGCAAATTACAGTTATGAAGGAACAATAAAAATGATTATTATGGTGGTGTGTGTGGTGGGGGGTGGTCATTACAACATGAGGAACTGTATTAAAGGGTCGCAGCATTAGGAGGGCCGAGAACTACTGCTTCACAACACCCCTGGCTCTCGATGCCACACAGGTGACCCAGAAAGTCTCCCACCATTAACAAGTGTCATTCTGTCGCCGCAAACTGCTGCACCAGAGCAGATAGAAGGCCAAGACCTCCCTGCGACATGTTCTCCAAGTGTCTGGAACTTAGCAGGATGCAATTAGTTTCTGGCTTAATTACGGAATGCTGCTTTCCCTCCTACCATCTCCCTAAGGGTGGAGCTAGCTCAGCCTTGTTCCTGGGACATCTCAGCACCCAACACACAGTAAGTCCTCAAAATTTACCTTTGAATAACGGCACTCCAAATAGTCTTTCTGTATTTAATGGTCTTTTTAGTGATTTTGAAATCATCTCTATCTAGCAATTCAAACGTGTTCCTCCACTGAACGTGGTTTCCTTGGGGGCTTGGGGAAGAACTTTGAAGTCATGGTATTATAGGGTTGGACTGAGCTAGCAGACCAAAGCATGACCAAGCAGATTATGCCAGCTTGCTAGGGGTGGGTCTCAAAGGACAACAAATCTATCTGGAGAATTACAGCCACTGTCAGCAATATCTACAAGTGGCTTGAGAAACAAAAGGGGAATTTGCAAAATCAAAAACAACAACAACAACAACAACAAAAAACCCCACACAAAAACAACTCGGAGTTAGGTTTGACTCTTTCTGTCTGAAAATTTCTGACTCACCATAATGAAAAGAATCTGAGCAAGACTTGGCTCAGAAGAAAGAAAAAAAAATCATCCCAATTTGGCAGGTGCTAAGAAATCCAATCTTGGCTCACTCAGAGAACAGACAGGGATGTGAAAGATAAAGCTAATAGCTATTATTTCACCATTGGTTCAAATCATCTTCTCCGCAGAGGTATCAATTAAGATTGGGTTTGGCTGCATATAATCTCCTGTTATCCAAGGCTGCAAGCAGGTGACAGACAGGGCTGGCGTGGCATTCCGCATCCGTCTGGTACCCAGGCTGTTTCCTTCCCTCTACCTTCTTTCCATTTTCATGGTCATCTCATGGTCACAATGTGACCTTCAGAGTTCCAGGCACCAGATCTGCTCAACTCAACGAAAAAGACAATGAACTAAGCCCCAAAGTTCTATTTCCTGGCTGCACCAGCCACTTTCAATGAGCTTCCCCATAATCCTTACAGATATGTCCTTGGTCACCCCAATTTGCAAGAGCCACCTAAAAATATCTTATAACGACATCATCTCCATTATCCCTCCACCCATCCTTTTAAACCCATATAATCCAAATAAGTCTGGCTGAGAAAAGGAGCCAAAGGCTGCAAGGTAGACCTCAGTCTCTTCTATGATGGATTCAGTGTGTTAAAACTGTATGAGACAGCAAAATTTCCAGGGGTCTATCAAGTCCATGCCTCAAGTCCTATATAAAACAAGGAAGGTTCAAAGCCACTCAAAGCCATACAGCTAATGAATGGCGACCAAGAGGCTGTAAATCCCACTCTGGAACTCATTCCAGACACTAGAACTGAATCCGCCATGAATTCTGTCTGCACACACACAGATTTAAAATAAAATTTCTATATTGACTTTCCTAAAAATGAAAAAAAAAAAATGTGGTAGTGTGTGAGGAAACTGCCCAGTCAGACCACTCCTAAAAGGATGTATGTGAACTGGGTGGTGGTGGTGGTGGTGGTGGTGGTGGTGGTGGTGGTGGTGGTGGTGCTGCACACCTTTAATCCCAGCACTCGGGAGGCAGAGGTAGGTGGATCTCTGTGAGTTCGAGGCCAGCCTGGTCTAGGGACAGCCAAGGCTACACAGAGAAACCCTGTCTCCAAAAACAAAAAGGGCGGGGAGGGGTATGGTACTTGTAAACTATCAAAATTATTCCATGACTCAGAGCTCCTGGCACATTTTCTCTTCCAACAGAATTCTGAGTGGGGGCCACATCTTCAGACATTTCAATGTCCCTCCCCTTATATCAAAGTATAGAACACTAAACACCGGGCCTGAAGGAAAGAAGCCTCGCTCCTGCACTAGCTCACAGAAGCCAGTCACAAGACCCAAGAGTCTCACAGGGACTTGGATTTGTTCAGTTTATTTTTGTTGCAAGCATATGAATAATTTGCCTGCATGCAGTTTGTATGTGTGCCGCATGAGTGCCTGGTTCTCATGGAGGCCAGAAAAGGGCATCAGAACCCCAGGAACTGGAGTTACAGATGGTTGTGAGCTGCCATGTGGGTGCTGGGAACTGAACCCAGGTCTTCTGCACGAGCAGCCAGTGCTCTAACCACTGGGCCATCTCTCCAGCCTCTCACGGGAACCTTTTAAGGAATTTTATATCTCATTTATTGTGCTTATCTAACAATTTCATGAGGTTCGGAGGCATCTCTAAAAATGTGTTGACATTTTAGTTCATTCTGGGTGTCCTTTCCTGTTATTATCTAATCAAATATCCCCTTAAGGGTATTAAAAGGTAGATACAAAAATAACCAATGTAGCTTTCAGCCTATATACTGCATCTGTGATATACAAATATTCCTATTAAAGGCAATGCTACAAATAGAATGCTAATTTCAGACACCACCTACCCATTTGGTTAGCTGTAAACCCTCCAGGCAATAGGCAGCCTCAGTCACCAGTTCCCCACCCTCTTGCCTGCCCTTCTCCCGGGACTCCACGATGCCTTCTTCAACCAATAATCTCTGGCCAAATTCCCCATGATCAATTGCCACCTTCTAGGTCCAAGGTGCCCTAACATTTTAAATTACAGCGTTGCCAAATTAATCATGTGAGTGAACAATTAATTACGAGCTAATCTACCTCAATTTTCTCACACTTAGTGAGCACCTGAAGAAATGCCAGGGGTATTCAGAAGCAAAACAAAAATGTCCCTATTCGGAAAGCATAAATCTAAATAAAAACGAGCTGTCAGGGCTCTGGTGGACTAAGTCTTTCCCTAAACCGCACTATTCCGCCATTTCTAAAAATCTGAAATTCTGCCTTTTCAGAGACAGGAAACACAGGCACGTCAGGGTTAGAGAAAGTATTATAATGACAAGCTGAGAGAGTCCCTTTTTTTTTTACTCACGCTTTCAAACTTGAACAAATATCATAAAAAGTCATTCACAGTGACTTTTTAACTTTTTCTCACATCTTAGCTAACAGGGGGAGGAAACGCCTTCAGGAAAGAAAGGATTGGGCAACGGGACTGCCTGAGACCAGTTCCCTGGGAATCCACCCCGAGGCCCCAAGGATCAGCAGGGCCCCCTGGCCTCCCTCCCCTCCTCGCCCAACTGCCTTAGGAAGACGACGGGTCAAGTTTGTAGGTTCCTGGGGTGCGGGTGGTGGAGGAGTTCCAGGAGATTGCAAGGGCTGAGGGTACAGGATGGGGGGCGGGGCGCAGGGGCACAGTAGGTACCTTGGGGCACAGGGTGCGCTAACGGCTGGATGAAGGTTGTGTAAGGTTGGGTGGGGTTGCAAGGGACACACGGGGGGGGGGGGGGGGC
>CABHPR010132819.1:17641-32095 GCA_902168415.1 Peromyscus melanophrys
AGAAAAAAAAATTGCCTGTGAAAAGTTCACAGAGATGCTTATTAAAATTCCCTCAAAATAGACACCTGAAAACAAGGATCACATAGGAAGGACATGGATGGCAAGGTAATAGTGTATGAAATACATATAGGGGAATGTCTCTAATTAGCTAGAATTAGTGAAATTAATTATGAGGTAGTTACTAACGCTGTTCCAGGTGATGGAGTTGTTTACCCCTAACTGTACACAATGGCAAGGCTACACTCTTGACTTAACTAATCTGTGGGTTATACTTCCAATTAAGCAGAGTCAGGAACCTAGGATAAATGCAGAAGGACGATGACTGATCAGATTACCGGTTTTGACCTACCGGATCACACATCCCTGCAGCCTCCAAGTCCGTTCATGTCACACTTCTCTTACATTCTTCCTTAGCCTACCATTTCCAGTGAATATTTTTTTAGGACTTCCAGTCCAGAAACCTGACACCATCGCCCTCACCTCCGTTCAGTGACCACCATCATGTGTCCAACTCCATGGTCACACCCCAGACTCACTGGGCACTCCACTCTCTCTATCATCAACAAACTCCTTCTCTTGCTGAAAGATCTAGGCAAGCCATTCCCTGACCTAATCCAGTGTTTTGGTTTTGTCTAATTTGAAGACTTGAGACTTGAAAGGTTTCTGAAGTCAGTTGGGAGTATTTCTGCACACTTTTTTTTTCCTTTGAGAAGATGCACTCTTTCTGTTAGATTCTGACCCTCTAGGAAGACACCTTGAGGACAAAGCCAAAGGAAGAACTTGTCCAGGAGTCCATGACTGAACCCGAGATGCTTTATGCCAACCTATCACCACCTGCTACCTTGATGCCTAATTCCTGTTGGTTCTCTAGATGCTCCAGTTATCCATCTTTCCATGTTTGCATGCATGCTTCTTCTCCTTTTGGAATGTGCTGGGCTCTGCAGCTTTATGTGCTACCCAACTGCAATGCCCGTTCTAAAAATCAATTTAGAAATCCGTTTTTCTAGTAAGTCTGCTCTGGCCCCACCAACCATGATACCATGCAGGTGAGAACTTCCTTTTAGTCTATTCTGGCCTCTGGACATACATCTATCTACCCTAGCACTTTCCAAATTCCTATTGTGAACAACTGTAACACACTAAAATTACCTTCTATCACAGAAAGATTGTATTTTATTTGTGTGGGTAATCTCAGAGGCTGACAATATCTAACCTGAGCAGGTAGGTTCTCAGACTTTGGTGAGAAAACATAAAGTTAGCTGAGCAAGGAGAAACTGAAGTGGAGATGGGAACTTTCAGAACCATGTTTCAATCAGTAAAAACCATCCCCAGGGCAATAATTAATTAATAGCAGGCATTTGGTACAGCACACTGCTGGGAGTGAACTGCTGAAAAAGTCAGGTTGATAGAAATAGGAAGGGTAGGTACTTAAAGTATGCTCTGAGGTCTGACATGAGCCAAGCTAAGTTTTGTCTGCTAGCCGCAAAAGGAACTTGAAATGCGGAACTGATGTCCCACGGCAGAATCACATGCTACCTGAAGAGTTCAGCAGAATTTGAGCACTAGAAAAATTTAACAGTCGAAAGTAACCCTAAATATAACTCTTTATTTTAGTTCTCGCTGACTAAATATAACCATTTACTCATAAGGCAAAATCAAGAATTAATATGAGAAATACGTATCAGTCAGTTCATGGGGAAATAACTGGCTTTAATATACAAAGTTATATGTACAGCCCACTCCATAGCTACTCTTAGCCAATCATGTGTTGTTTTGAATAATCTGTAAATAAAAAAAACAGACATGATACAATTCTTGATCACTGAGAAGCAACAAACCTTCGTGTTTTTTTCTTTAACAAGATTAATCCCTGCCACAAATCATATTTGTGCCCTCAAAGACCTTGTAAAGGGATTTAAAAAGCAATAGAGTTAAATGTATAATGATCTAAAGAGCAGAGAGAGAGCAGGTGAGGCTGAGTGGGTAGGGCTGTAGTTACAGTGCATCTCAACCAAGCTGGAGAAGAGAGAGCTGCCATTGCTGTGAAAAGTACAACAGGAGTATGTGTCAGGAAGAAGATGCTGACGAGTACATCTGCTCCTGTTGTAAGATCCTGGCTAACCTCTTCCTTTTGTTTGTCCAAGAGGGATGGCCTCAAGGACTTAAACTTCTGTGTAAATATCTCCAAGCTAGACTGATGTCTCTTCAGGGACACTTCCTGGACCTTGTATAGTTATCCGGTAGTGCTTATTTTAGATGTTTTCCAAATGATCATGGCCAATCCCCCACAAGAGCCCTTAAAAGTACTGTTGCCTGGCCCGTGTGCCTTTTCTATCCTCCAGGCTTTGTGTCAACTACTAGAACAATGGCTGCAAACAGAATCTTAGGAACCACACTTCCTGACTTGTATAGCAGTGATCCTGGGCAGGTTTCATGATTTAGATTTCTCACGTGTCTAATGGTGAAAATAAATAATAGTTCCTCACAGGAGTCTATGAGGGTAGTGTTCGTATTAAAATGAAGCTTTTACGTCAGTTCCTGGGACATCACAAGCCCTATATGTTATGCACTCAGTTAATAAATAGACCAAATTCAGGCAAGTGAAGTGAAACATTGGAAAACAGTCTCCTTTGTGATAGGGAAAGAACCATTGAAGATTTCTCATCTTGTGACTGAAGTGCATCTGTTACCTGCCTCAGACATACCAACCATGATGCTGCAAGAGTATCTTGTGAGAATATTTTGACTGCCTCAACTTCCCAAATGAAGGAAACAGGCACAGAGAAGCCAAAGGCCATTTTCACATCTCATAGCAAATCAGAGATGGATCTGATTGACTCACCTGACAGCTTGGTCTTCTCAGTAGTACTAACAGGAAGTGCTCAGCTCTTGCTGCCATGTGCAGAAACCACTTACCCAGCTCTCCTTTTCATGCCAGTTCCCACTGTGGAGCCAGTGCACGGGTAACTCAATAAACCATGCAAAGAGTATCATATGTGCTATAAGATGACCCTTTACCTTCACAAATCACAAAAATAAAGCAAACTTTAAAGAATTTGCTCAATAGCTGGGCAGCGGTGGTGCACACCTTTAATCCCAGCACTCGGGAGGCAGAGGCAGGTGGATCTCTGTGAGTTCAAAGCCAGCCTGGGGTACAGAGCAAGATCCAGGACAGGCACCAAAACTACACAGAGAAACCATGTCTTGAAAAAATTAAAAAAAAAAAAAAGAATTTGCTCAAAGCCATATAATGCTTCTGAATCTGAAGCCCAGTGCAAACTAATTTCTCTTTGCTATCAGCTCATTGTCTTTTTGTTCTGTTTTGTTTTTGTTTTTCGAGACAGGGTTTCTCTATGTAGCTTTGCTCTTTTCCTGGAACTCACTCTGTAGCCCAAGCTGGCCTCATACTCACAGAGATCCGCCTGCCTCTACCTCCCAAGTGCTGGGATTAAAGGCGTGTGCCACCACCGCCCGGCTCAGCTCATTGCCTTATTCATATCTGTGTCATTAGAGAAGATTTGACACTATAGCAGAGGAAAGACCATGAGGTCATCTGTTAGTTACAGAGCTACTAGGAAAGGATTAGAGGCAAAGCAAAGCTAAATGGGACCGTGTCTTAGTTTCAGTTTTATTGCTGTGAAGACACACCACAGCAACTCTTACAAAGGAAAATGTTGAACTGAGGCTGACTTATAGTTTCAGAGGTTTAGTCCATTAACATCCTAGCAGGAAGCATGGTGGCACGCAGGCAGACACGGTGCTGGAGAAGGAACTGAGAGTTCTACATCTGAGCAGCGGGCAGCAGGAAGAGACGGTGACACTGGGCCTGGCTTGAGCTTCTGAAACCTCAAAGCCCACCCCCAGTGGCATTCGGCCTCCAATAAGACCACACCTACTCCAACAAGACTACACCTCATAATAGTACCACTCTCTAGGGGCCTATGGCAACCATTTTCATTCAAACCACCATACACCACAGGACAAAACATTCTTAAAAGGCCTGTCAAGAAATCTGAGATTGAGGCTTGAAGAAATGGTTCAACTGTTAAGAGCACTTACTTCTCTTTCAGAGGAACTGGATTTGATATTCAGCACCCACATGATGGCACAGAACTGTCTGTAACTCCAATCTCAGGGGATCCAATACCCTTTTTCTGATTTCCATGGGCTTTCCGCATGCACACAGTATACAAATATACACTCAAGCACATACACATTCACATTTAAAAAACAATAAACAAATTTGAAGTTGACTTAGGCAAATAGCTTTTCAAAGCTCTAGCTGAAATAGATAGAAGAATCATTTTAGACTGTTCTAAATAAACTGAATTATTTAGAATCATTTAGTTGATAGGAAAATGCATTTGCATGTAAAGAAGCCCAAAGCAATCTGCTGAAAGCCCAGCATCAGAGTTCTACTGTTTGCATACCCTCTTGACAGCTACCTGAGGGTTTCTTAATTTTCAGTTTGGAATTCTTCAAGTGGATTTGTTTTATTCTCTCACACTTCAGTGCACAATACTTTGATAAGGATTTACTATTTTAGTGTTTATTGGTGGCCCTCATACGAGGCTGAGCCTGAGACTCACTTAAGACAGCTTGTTAAGGAGAACCCAAGCGCCAGAGGAGGCTGACCCAGCAGACCTGTGGACATTTTTAACAAGCTCCTCTTGGTTCTGTGGGAGGCAGCCTTACATAATGCTCAAATTAGAAATATAGATAATAAGCTCGTATCAATTTGTCATCTTTTTTTAAGCTCAACTTTTCCCCACCTACACAGGTCTCACGGACATTTATGAAGTGCCACAGGGACTTCGTCAGCCCCATTTTTTGTTTCCTAGACACACTTATAATAAAATGCAAGAACATTGTTCACATCGTGTAGGAATTCATCCTGTCTCTCAGCTTTTGGAAGAAACTTTGAAGTGCTCCATGGAATAGTTTCTACACAATGGAAGATTTTTATGCCTCCCGGACTAGGGACTTAGTCAATACATCCTCATCTACCTATTTTTCTGGTTTCTAAGTATTTTAAATTAGCATGACAATTCCTGATTTGGACACATATCATGAGAGCAGCGTGACTGCAGAGTAGGTATATGATTAACACCAGGATCAGAGGACAGGCTTCTGTAAAAAGGTTGTCTGGGTTTGATGTGAGACTTTCTATAAAAAGGGGGTCCTGCCTTTGCCCTCAGACACATTGGAGTCTATGGTGTGCATATTCAGAGTCCCTATGGCTTCCAGGTTCTGATCTCAGGGCATTTCTGCCTATAGATCTTGGCCTTTATAATATGTGACAAGAACTTGGCTCAAACTCAAATCTGGGGCTGATGTGAAAAATTCTGTCAGTTACAATGTTTTTGTTTTGGAAATATTTGTTAAGAAAATATGTTTAGTGGCATAATTATTATCAGTAAAAAATGAAGAGAGGCCAGGCACATAACAACATAGAAGGGATTCCAAAAACAAATAGAATAGCAGAAAAGGGATTCTTCTGAAAGGTTGTGCAATAAACACAATACCAGACACAGTGGCCATCAAAAAGTACATGAACAAGTGAAGATCTAAATCCTAAGTCTGGAAGGCAAGGAAGACATAGATAGACTACTTCCTTGTACTACCCAGGTTTTCCAAAGCATGACCTGGCACATTTGAATCCATCCACTGGGTACTCAGAGACCAACTCTATATTTATTTCAAGAGAAACATGTTAAGACTTGAGATTGAAACTCCACAAAATAAGAAATAGATGGGATTGACCCAAGAATAAAGCAACACTATTGACCCAAATTTGAGAGAAGACCATAAAAGTGTGATATTCATTGTTATACAAATGTGACAAAAATCATACATGGCAATGATAAATCTAGTACAGCTACATGGCTCCTTTTCTTATAGAGCTTACAAACAATGGAAAAGAACAATATGTGTACATATGGGCTAACAAGCATAAAAAAACAAGGGCATATATATAACATAGAAGAACTATAATAACACTCCAAAAAATAAAGTTTCAATGAAAATAAATGACCCAGTTTAATGAAGAGGGGTTTGCAAGATACTTGAAGGGAGGGCACAGCAAATCTTAAAGTAAGAAAATCAAACCGCTGCAGGACCAGACAGAGGTTTCCATATCTCAGCCATAATAGGGACTTAGCATTCTGCAAAGCAGGACTGCAAGGTTTGGGATGGGCAACGGGACAGTCAGATCATTTTATCTGGATGTAAATTGAAACGAAGCATTTTTAAAGTTATTTAAAGACAACAACATAATCGAAAGGATGATTGCAAAGGTTCACTGTAACTGGAGGCAGAAAAAGAAAGAAAAGCAAGTAGGGGTCTGCTGACTCTTTGAATCCAGTCAATTTAAAGCATCATCCACGGAGGACGAACTTAGATCAGAAACTTGAGCAAAGTTTGTAGCTTTCCATCAGACACCTAGAAGGTCTTGGAAGGCAAAGGGAGGAGGGATTGCCCCACCCCCAGCCCCGGCCCTCTGGACCATGTCACCTGATTAAAAAAAAAAAAAATATTCCATGGAAACAAACATTGTGTTCCACTTCTGCCAAGGTCATTCTGCATATACAGATGGCTTAGGTGGCTCGGCGTTGCTAACTCCTTTGGCAGCGGCACGCAGATTTTCATCACATCTTTCCCTGCTCACTGCTATCTGGCCCCCAGCCTCGCTTGAGCCTGTCAACTTCAGAAAAACTGGGTTGTCTCCTGTGCTTATCATCACAGCTTCTCTAGTCCTAATGTCTTCCCTAACAAATATTAGTGATAACCTATAAAGGAAGCCAAGTCAGCACTACCCTGGAAGAAATGAAACTCCTCTCCCGCTATCTCAAGTGCCAAAGTTAGGCGGTTGGGCAAAGTCTGTTACACAGCTCCCGTTGGCTGGGATTCGCTCCAGTGTTCCTAATTTCTCTGAAGACCCATTGAGCAACCTGGCCTGAGTCTGAATGTGTGCGAAAAAGCCTTGAACCAGGTGAGTTGCACATTGTTTCCAGCTCATTAGAGACGTTCTGGACAACTTCTCTAATGAGGTTTGACATTTGAGTATCACCACATATGTGTCCCCCACCAAGCCAACCCCCCCCTTCCTGCTTTCCTGCTCTTTCGCATCTTTGTGAGTGAATCACCAGATCTCGTACCTTAAATCAATCACTGTGCTCTACTTTGATTAATCTCTCTCATCAACCCTCCTTCCTGAATCCTCTGATTAGGTCTGGTCTCCTCCCTCCCCATTTAATAAAATAAATGATCCTTCAGCAGCTATTCTTTATTTAAAATAACATTACTCTCCATACATTCGAGTTGATCAGCCAGTGCCCTCTTCTATATAATGCACCAAAGCCAATTAAGAAAAGGTTTGCAAACATCCAGTTTTAAAAATCTGTAGAAGATTTTTCTGTCACTTTGACGAAGTTGTTGGGTAGGGGGAGGGGACAGATACAATATGTTTCACCAAAATGTACTTCTTCATTTTTTTCCTAAATGGCATATGGTGCTTACCAACAGATTGAGGATATGTGATTTAAATCAAATTATCAGCAGGTAACTGTGAAACTTCTAGGGGTCATTCCCAAGGAGGAGTTTTACTAATGGGTATTTCTGATCCAAATAGTCAAAATGCTGGTGTAATTCTATTCTGCACTTTCGTATTTTAAATGATAGAAATTCTTTATCTCATTAACAATCCAATTAATGAATTGTTGAAAGGTAGCTCAATAAATTAATCAGATGTTCTGTTTAAAAAGCTAAACAATGACTGCACTGATTTTTCACCAATTTATCTGAATTGACTGGAAGTTTAGTCGTGGCTTATAGATATGATCTTTAGTGAATCTTCTAATTAACTTTCTGATGGCAGTGAATTAACTGAAACCAGCTAAAATAAGACATGTCCTTTATTAAGCTAAAATAGCCTGTGGGTCTAAATAAGATGAAGTAATAATGTAGTGTCAAGTACAGATCCCATCAACATGGTAAGAAAAAATATCCAGAGAGATCTAGACTGACTTTTCTGGGGTAGACAGGCACGGGAGGTCAGAGCTGAGCCCACTTCAAACCTGGCGTGAAGACACAGTAGTGTAACTAAGAGAAACAGAAATGTTAGTATGTTCATAGGAGAGTGGTGTGTCGGGAGACATGAAGAACTGGCATCAACACTCCCAAATGGAGTAGATGATACTTGGCTAGTAAGCACCAGGGTGCATGCACACAGGCAGGCATACTCATCCAGATTGTCCATGGCCAGCCCTGTAAACCTTCAACAGTTTACAATATTGTATTAGGAGGAGAGTTGGTGTTACAAAATGGTATTAATTTGATACTCATTAAAATAAAACAACAATAAATGTGCACAGTTCACTGGCAATTATAGAGTCCCATGTTGCCTTTACCCTTCTGGAGAGTGGGATGCTAGGTGGTTCTGTGGTTACACTATGTTAAAAACACTTCCAGTTCTAAAATTCTGACTCTAGGGAAACATTTTTGGATTTCTAAAAATAAATTAATGTCGTGGCTAAATTAAAATATGAGAATCAGGCCCTTTAGATAAGATTTGAAGCCTAACAAAAAGAGGGAGGAAGAGGTGGGAGAGACAGGAAGGGTTAGGACTGTAAAACTATGCAGTCAGAAAGGGTTCAGCTGGATGTACATATTTAAAAGCCATTGGATACATGTCTGATATTGTAAGATTTAAAAAAATTAAAAATTTAAAAGATAGTGGATTGGGGCCCTAATATGATCATCCAATTCTAATTTCCTTTTTTTTTTCAACCAATACTATGCTCCACTGAAGTGTTGATGTGTTTGGGAGTGGGCTAGGGTAGCTCTACAGGCTTTAGTAAACACAGAAATTAAGCCAGAAGCATCAACTGTGTAGGCAAAAGAACTCTTCATTTGACTCCATTTCCTCCTGTGACCAGTCTATGTAATCAGTTTACCATATCTACTACAGTACTGCGGACCAGATGAGCAGGTACGGTCAGAAACATTCTCAGATGTCAGGGCGCACATTCCTGCCTACACAGAGATGGCTGGAAGCATGCACGATCAGGTAGGGATTTGTTGTTGTTGCTGTTGTTGTTGTTGTTATGGGTGGTGGTGGTGGTGGTGGTGGTGGTGGTGGTGGTGGTGGTGGTGGTAGTGATTTTTTTTCCAAAGCTAAAACTTCTGCAGGATGCTCTTTTCTGTGTCATAGATCATCTGCAAAGCAAGAGAAAGCTCTCTTCCTGGAAAAAACAATACAATATTTTCATTAAATACTTGAGAATTTCATGCATCCACAGCCCTTCCTCCTCCAATAATTCCTCTCATGTTCATCTCCAAACTCTCAACCCCTCCCAACTTCAAGCTCTTCTTTAAAAAAAACTCTACCCCACTGAGTCCAATTTGTGCTGCCCATACACACATGGGTGAATGTTCCCCTGAGCCTTTCAAATTCCTAGACAAACGCTCTCTCCAGCATGCTCCCCAGGCTGCCTCAGAGGCAGGTTGATTAAACCAGTCTTATTAGGCTAATTGCTTTTTTAATAAGAATATAGTTCAGTATAAGAAATGGAGAGTGAAGTCAATATGAAGAAAAATAGTTTATATAGCAAACATTTGGCAACCCAAAGAGTTCTCCCGAATTTATTCATTCGTTATATAACACTCACAAAAGCATGTGATGAGAAATACCGAATAGGAAAAAAAAAAAACCCAAAATCAATTCTTGTTATTGAAAATGCAAATTTCTTTGAGAATTTTTTTTTTCTTTTTAAGATTAGGAGAGGTGAATGAGTGGAAGGATAAGACATTTTCTAGTTAGGAACCAAGAAGTACTGAACATGGGGGATTTACTTAACAAGAAAAGTCACATTATTGAGATTAGACATCTCTTTCTCAAGGTGCTCCTGGGAGATAATGGCTCTCATACCTATAACTCAGTGGCGGCACTGGTTGTGTCTGGTAACATAAAAATGAATCTGTGGACAGAAGTTAACACCTTCCTTTCTACACAGCACAGGATTTTAGGTGTAATCCTAGAATATTGCTGTTGGTCCTAATATAGTCTTTTATGGTTTGACTATATTTTCTTAAAACGTGGTACATTTTAAGACAATTGAAACAGAAAAGGTACTAAATATTTCCATGCAGGAGTAAATTAGAATATTAGTCTTGTTAATGAACACAGAAGCCAAAGAAAATTAGAGTCTAATGTGAAATGAGCACAGGAATAACTCTTCACTTGTTTAGTGAGTATGGCATCAATCCTCTTCTTTCATTTAAGAAAACAGATTTAGAGACAGTTGTGCTGACACACGTCTATAATCCCAGAATTCAAGAGACTGGTGCATGAGGGTTTACGAGTTCAAGGGCAGCCTCTCCACATCTCAAGAGCATGTTTCAAAAGTTATTTTTAAGTAAAGAAACAAGTTTTGTTGTTGTTGTTGCTTTTCCAGACAGGGTTTCTCTGCGTAACCCTGGCTGTCCTGGAACTCTCTCTGCAGAACAGGCTGGCCTCGAACTCAGAGATCCACCTACTTCTATTTCCTGAGTGCTGGGATTAAATGCATGCACCACCAATGCTTAGCAAGAAGCAAATTATTATAAATAAACTTTGATTGTAGTGTATACGCTTATCCAAGAGAAAATGACAGCAAAGGAAAGCTAATGTTCAGTAAATACATGTGGATAACGCTCATATCCTCTTTGAACAGATCAAGAGCTCATTGGCATAGCATCTAGCCTTTCCCTACACCCTTGATGTGTCATCTCATGATTCTGCCTCTCTTTAGGGCTCTCCTTTGTATTTTCATTATGTAACTGCTATGCCCAAATTCTAGCCTCATTAATTTGACCTCATCTTGGACAAGAGTAAGAGCTGTAAGCTCTTTTTGTCCTTGACTGTAGGACCTGAGTTCCTGTGATGACCCAATATGGCACTCATCCTAGGTTCTATAGCACACTTTCCATGATCTCATTTTGAAAAATAAAACACATTTGATGCATGTGTGTGTGTGTGTGTGTGTGTGTGTGTGTGTGTGTGTGTGTGTATACCCTCCTGTGTGCAGGTGCAAGTATATGCATGCACAGAGGCCAGAGGGTAATATTAACGATCTTTCTCAATTGCTCTCCACCTTATTTTTTGAGACAGGGTCTCTGACTGATCCTGGAGCTTACCAATTTGTCTGTCCTAGCCCCAAGCTAGCTGTGGATTCTCCTGTTTCCACCCTAATCCCTGCATCATTGCTGTACACCACCGTGGAGGATGCACTTTTTTGCATGGGTGCAGGAGATCCAAACTCAGGTCCTTGGGTTCATACATCAAGCACTTACTGAGTAATCTCTCCAATGCCCTGATGGCTTTCCCTTCTTGAATGTCAATTTTTACTCCCCTTACTCCAAAACACGTTTTGGTATTTCTTCAGCCACTGTGATTGCATCCCAGCCCTGTAGATGCTGTATCTATGAGAATTTTCCCTTGCCTTGGTATATAGCACATGATTTTACAGGCTGTTACATGTGTTTTCCAACTCAGCTTTTCTGTTAGAATGATGATTACCACAAATAAAAATTGTGAGTGCCTATTATGTCAAAGAGTACTTAAAATTTTTGCATGAAACCTGTAAAGAAGTTATTACTCTCATTGTACAAACCAGATAATGAGGCATAAATGTTGAATTGATTTTCTGGGTTATGGTGATATTTTCTTTTTATTTAAATGTTGTATGTTAATAAATAAATAAAGTTGCCTAGGGGTCAGAGCTATTAGCAAGCCATAGCCAGAGTCTGGCGAGAAAGTAGTGATGAGGCAGTTAGGCAGTTGGGTTTACAACCAATGAGAAGGCAGAACAGAATTCTATTTAAGGACAACCCCCCTTTTGAGCTGGGAGACGTTGCTTCAGGGAGAGACTAGCGAACGGAAAGCGGTTAAGGCTCTTAGCTCTGACCTCTTTGGCTTTTCTCTTTACTTTGGCTTTGTGTGTTTCTTTTTTCTTATAAATACAGCTACATCTGGCGCCCAATGTGACAGGAATCCATTAACTGCGGGTCCGGTTTTCTGCCTGGGCGGCTGGCTCCCTAGCTCGGGCCCAGGCCGGACTGAAGGTAGGCCCAAGCGGTTAACAGTTAACAGTTCTCTCTTCCTCCCTCCACACCTTTATATATATATAAAAAAAATGGGTTTTCTGCGTGAATTGGAAGAAAATTGGGCTTTGTTTGAAGATTTAGGCAATGTGATAATGGAACAACTGTATGGGATGATTAATATTAGTGGTATTATTATTATTATGCAATTCGTAACTATGTTTTTACTCATTTTACAATTTAAAAAGATAGTCAATTTAAGTGCCAGGATGACAGTTTTAGAAATTAACAGTGAAGTTGTTCCAAGATCGGATTGTACGGTTACAGAAAGGAAGCCTGTTTTTACACAGTCACCCTTGATTTGTCCGGTAACCACACAACAGATGCCTGATCAAATGACTACACAGAATATTTGGGCTCCAATTGACATGATGGATTTAAAAAAGTTTAAGGAGGCAATAGTATCTTATGGCATGCATTCCCCATATATAAAGCAAATGTTAAACTCTTGGTCAACATATAATAGGATTACACCACAGGACTGGCGGGAGCTGGCACAGGCTGTTTTAGAGCCAAGTCAAAAATTCCAGTGGCACATTTATTTTAAAGAAGAAGCTAAAAACATAGAAAAACAATGGAAGGATAAAGGAATACAAGTCTGCCAGGATCAGCTTATTGGAGAAGGCCAATATGCTTCCGTGCATACCCAATGTCTATATGATATACATACCTTGGTTTTATGTCGTATGGAGGCCTTGAATGCATGGGACAGAGTTCAGGAACCAGGGAAAAAAGCTGAGTCATTTACAAAAGTTACACAAGGCCCAAAAGAATCTTTACAAAGACTGGCTTCAGCAGTAAAGAGAACGGTCCCCGATTCAGAAGCTAGTCAGATAATAATTGAATCTTTGGCCTTTGAGAATGCAAATGCAGCATGCAAAAGAATAATCAGGCCGTTAAAGGCAAGATCTGCACCCTTGGAAGAATGGATTAGAGACACAGTTAATGTGGAGGCTCATGACCATGATGATATGTGGGTAGGAGAAGTAATTTCAAGAGGTTTGAGGAATGTTAGATGTTTTGGATGTGGAAAGCAAGGACATTTGAAAAGGGACTGTAAACAGGTCATTTCTAGGAACAATGTTTCTTCAAGGAACAATGGTAATAGAATGCCCCTTCCTTCTGGAGTATGCAGAAGGTGTGGTAAGGGAAGACACTGGACCAATGAATGTAGATCAACAAGGGACAGACAAGGTAATCCATTGCCTCAGTTTTCAGGAAACTCCCAGAGGGGCCTCATGCGGGCCCCGATAGCAAATCCAGTTCAGGCCTTTCCTGCAGTCGTAGAAGAAACCCCTGCTCAGAGCGATTAAATAACCAAATGCCTGTCGAAATAAGTCATGCTGGTCAGGATGATGAAACAAAGAGAATAGAAAAATCAGAAAAGAGCATAAAGAAAATTTTTTGGCAAACTTCTATTAATGAACAAAGACCAAAATTAATGGTAAAAATTAATGGTGTTTTGTTGTCTGGTCTGGTAGACACAGGTGCTGATGTTACCATAATTGCACCAGAATTTTGGCATTCAACTTGGCCTCTTCAGGAGGTAAATATTCAATTGTTGGGAATTGGGACATTATCTCGAGTAAAACAGAGTGCAAGATGGCTCGAATGTATAGGTCCAGAAGGACAGAGAGGTAAATTAAAGCCATATGTGGCTAACATAGCTATGAACCTTGGGGTCGAGACCTGTTGCAACAATGGAATACTCAGATTAACATCCCTCCAGTCTCAGAAACAAATCAAAAACTAGCACATGTTTCTGAGAGAAATATTAGAAGGCATTATTCTGAGTGGTCACCAGTCATCCATATTATACAAGAACAGGGCACAACAACTGATGATCTCCCAAAGATACCAACAGCTCTACCTTTAAAATGGTTAACAGACAAGCCTGTATGGGTTCAGCAATGGCCTTTAACAACAGAGAAACTCCAGGCTTTAGAAGAGCTGGTAGAAGAGCAGTTAAATGCTCAGCATATTGAAGAATCGATCAGCCCTTGGAATTCTCCTGTATTTGTTATTAAAAAGAAATCTGGTAAATGGAGAATGGTAACAGACCTTAGAGCAATTAACAAAGTAATTCAGCCAATGGGCTCTCTACAATCTGGAATTCCTTTGCCTACTCTGTTACCAAAAGGATGGCCTCTCTTAGTTATTGATTTAAAAGACTGTTTCTTTTCAATACCCTTACAAGAAAAAGACAGAGAAAGATTTGCTTTCACAGTGCCTACTTATGATAATTCTCAACCGGTTAAAAGATTTCAATGGAGAGTCCTACCACAGGGAATGTTGAATAGCCCAACTCTATGC
>CABHPR010132820.1:0-16968 GCA_902168415.1 Peromyscus melanophrys
TGTTATAAGCCAGGTGGTGGTGGTCCACTCCAGTCATTAATCCCACCATTGGGGAGGGAGAGACTGGTGGATCTTAGAGTTCCTTGCCAGCCTGGTCTACAGTGTATGTTTAAGGATAGCCGAGGCTACACAGAGAAATCCTGTTGGGAAAGAAAGAAAGACAGGGAGAGAGAGGGAGAGGAAATTAAAAGGTATTGTGGCCTCTGCTGCCACCTGGGGCCATGGTGACATCCCAGCCCCAGCTGTTTCCAAGGACCATGTCTGGATTCCTGGTCCTACCACTGCCTTGGTCCTTACTGATGTCCCAGGCATAGGTTTCCTTAAGGCTGGCTTCTTGGCAAATTGCGCTGCAAGAGTGTGATCTGTGTGTGAATGAGTCTCACTTCTCGCAGAGAATAGTGAAATCCTCAGATGAAAAAAGAAAAATTTCAAGAAATTTTCTCCCTTTGTGTCCCTTTGGGAGGTATAAAGCTTCATCATTATTGGTGATCAATTCAGAACCTCACTAGTATATAATATTCTGTTCCCAATCATTCAGTACCATTTCTGCCCTTGAGTTTTGACTGAGCTGTGATTGGAAGTGGGGATTCAAGTTACAATAACTAAAAATGCTTTCTAATTGTTTTCAGTATTCTGACCCTACAGGACAGTTGGGGAATCACTTGTCTAATCCTGTATTCACTTTTCTCTTCATCTACTGAGCACAGTCCTGTGTTAGAAATCCAGGTGCTTTCTGAACAGTCTTTTTCTCTTGTGCAGGGCTCACTGATCACCCAGACCTGCTCACCTGTGCAGCAGAACAAAGTGACCTGGAAGGAGAGAGGAGACAGTAAGGATGCAGGTATCATGTAGAGATTGGTGAAGGAGTGGAAAGGGGATCAAGTGAATGTGGAAGTGGGAAATGAAATCAGTTTTCCCACATTCTGTTTCACTAGAGATAATTCCGGAGACTTCCACTGAGGAGAAAATTCTCAGGATTATCCTAATGTAGGCATGAGAAGATTTCTACAGAATAATTGATAACGGAGTCAAATAAAATTTTATTTGACTATGCATGTGAGTGATGCTTATTCATTCACATCATGGATCATGTTTTCATACCATTGAGTCATTTTCACTTCTTTGTTTTAATATATTATAAAATGATGAAAATTAATACCTCTAGGTTTATTTATTGTTTTCAGAATTTTTGAGCTTTGGTATTCTAGTACATTCTCTACCTTTTAGGTTTTTTTTTTTGTCTCTGTCCCTGAAAATCATGCCAACAGTGTTTTGATGAAGAATCAGGAAGTACATATACAGACTGTTAAACTTCGTCTACACTGTCTTCCCATTGATATCTGCTATTGTCTGTTGGGAATTAGTGTAAATATTTAGAATGTAATTAAGGGTTATGCTTGTTTAGTAAAGTACTGGTTGTAGGTTCTCCTCCAAGATCCATGCCTTTACTAGCCCTAGGGAAACTGGCTAGGTTTTCAGTACCAGACATGTTTTCCCTCTTGTTGAGAGGGTCTTAATCCATATATAAACTGTTCATTACCACCAAGGTCTGTGTGCCACTCTTGCACCCTTAGGGCTATCATGCAGTGCAGATTATTGTTATGGTTCATAGGTGTCATAGCTGGGTAGGACTGTTGACTGTCTCCCTCCTTTGGAAGGTGAAATGTTGCATTCTGGTACCATGAAAGCTAGTCCTCAGGAAGGAGGGTCTAAGGTCATATCCATCTGGAATTTTCTGGGTTCTGTCTGAAGTGCATGGCTTGTTCAGCAACAGGGACTCACCTTCTATGTCTGGGAGGCAGAAAAGGGCAACAGTACTAGTGTATAATGATTTGGAAGTCTCTTGGACAGCTGTGACCAGCTACTTCAAAGCAAACTTCTCTTGCCTGGTGTTGCTGATTTTGTTAGATAATCTGTGGCTCTTGTGAGGAGCATCATCAGCCCAGATGAGAAATTTTTATTTATACTCTAACTGTATTTGCATGCACACACTTATATGTATTATAGCCATATTTGGTAGATGGATAATAGTATGATTCCTTATGATGGTTTCAGACATCCCTTCTCCATAATTCTCCATAATTAAAATCCCTCCCTTTCTTTTCCATTTCTCCCTTCAGATCACATGTTCCCTACTACTCTGCATTACTCTCTAATACTCCCCCACATCCCATAGTGCTCTCTTTTTACTTTTCTGGTTACTCTAGTTACTGCAGGTTATGTACTCACATCTGAAGATTTGGAATTAAGAACTTCCTATGAGAGAGATCATGCTATCTCTGTCTTTCTGGGTCTGAGTTGTCTCACTCAATATGATCTTTTGTAAGTCCATCCATTTACCTGCAAAGCTCATGATTTCAACTTTCTTTACAGCTGAATAGTATTCCACAGTGTATATGTACCACACTTTCACTGTCTGTTTGTCAGTTGAAAGACATTAAGGTTGTTTCCCTTTTGTAGCTATTGGGAATAGAGCAGCAATGAACATGGGTGAGCAAGTATCTGGAGTAGGATGTCAAATCCTTTGAGCATATACCAAGGAATGGAACAGCTGGGTTATGAATTTATTTAACTTGAGGGTTTGTTTATTTAATTGAGGATTCTCTATTTTGATTTCCATTGTGGCTAGTTTTTTTGTTCATGGTGTTTTCATTTCCTATGATTTTGTTTTTTATGTTTTTGCTGGTTGGATTATTGGTATTCTTCTGTTTTCTTTGTAAGAAACAGTGGTTTGCTGTCTTGCCCATTGATAATTACTCTCCAGTTCTCCTGTGTTTCTCTATTCTTCACATGAAATGTATTATTTCCCATGTTCTCATGGATGATTCTCTGACTCTCCTGTGTATGTTTTGCCTTCATTTATTTATCTGCAGTGCTGCTTTAGTGAAATCAATTGTGATCATTGGTGACTATCTTGAAATGCACTTACGTCTCCATCAATTTTAAGAGAGTCGTTTACTTTGTGCTACAGGATACTTGATGATGATTTACTCTTCAAGCTTCAAATGTCTTTCCATGCTCTCCTGTCTTTGGGATCATTGACCTGACATGTGATAGAATTCTGTTGTTTGGGTTTCCCTGTTCTCTAACAGCTTTCAGTATTAATATTAACTTTTCCTTCTTGACCCCTGATTTGAAAGGGAAGCAAGTCATCTTATCATTGTTCCTGAAAGAGAAGCTCAAAGAAGAGAAACAGTAAGAAATGGCTGATTCCCCAGTAAACATGTCGCAGGTCAGTGGTCTTTTCCACTCTTTATCTAAATATGTTATCCTTTCATGTATTAAAAGCCTTTATTTTCTGATTCTGATAATTTTAAAAATTTTATTATGAAAAATGATACAAATAGACAAACAACAAAATCACATGCTGAAATTAAGCAGACCTAACGACCATGCAGCTCAGTGTCCTTCTATACAGTTAGAGTGGTCACAGGCAACAGAAGCTCTGGAGCCTCACATGGGATTTTATATTTTCACAATTGAATATATTTTGACTTACTTATCAACCACCCAAATTTGACAGAATTAGAAGGAAGAAAGCAGTTAGCATTGCATCCTTTTTCCTAACTGTTGTTCATTACCTGTATTCAGTCCCTGCTAATTTAACCTTCTTCTTCTCTTTCCTCCATTGTTTCCATATACTTATATTATTGGCTAGATTCTTCATATAAGTGAAAATGGGATTTCTTCTTTCTGACACTATATGGTCTCTTTAATATTACACATTCTGAGTCCATCCATTTTCCTGCAGTTTTTTATTACATTTTTCTCTTCAGCTGAATAATATTCTATTTTATACAATTTTCATATCCATTCATATATTTAGTAGATAGTTAACTTGATTCCAGTACTTTTCCTAAGGTAAATTAAGCAGCAGTAAACATGGGGTATACATAGCTCTGTAGTGGGCTGTGTTGTTCTCTGGGTACATGACCATGTGTTCAAGAGCTGGGTCATATGTAAGTTCTCTCTTCGATTTTTTCAGTAATCTCCAAACTGATTATTCCACAATGGCTGTATTAATTTGCACCCTCCCCTCCTTCAACAGTGAAGAAGGCTGCTTTTCTCTCCATATCCCCTTGAACAGTTGTCAGGTTACTTGATGACAGCCATCCAGCCTTGGGTGAGGCAGTATTTCAAAGTAATTTTTAATTTGCATTTCCATGATTTCATTTTTGGGATCCTGAACACTTTATTGAATGTTTATTGGACATTAATGTTTCTCTCTTCACAAAGTGTCTACTCAGTTCATTTGCCCATTTGTTAATTTGCAGTTTTATTTTCTTGTAATTTAATTTCCTTCATTTTTTTTCTAAATTCTAGCTGTGAGCCCTATCCAAAGTGTCACTGGTACAGATTTTCTCCCATTCTGTGGGGTGTCTGTGTGCTCTGCTGACAGTTTCTGTTGATACTTGGGTTAGTTCCTGTGCTGGTAGTGTTCTTTCTAATCAATAAGTCCTTGCCCATCCCAATATCCTCATGGGTATTCCCTATGTTTTCCAGTTCCTGGTTTTAAGTAAGGCTTTTGATCTATTTTGAATGGATTTTGTACAAGGTGAAAAATAAAAATCTAATTTCATTCTCTTGCTAGATCCAATTTGGCCAGCACCATTTGTTGAAGAGGCCATGTTTTTGTATTGTATCTTTTTGTCTCCTTTTTCAAATATTAAGTAGGCATAGAGTTATGGTTTTCTTTCTGGGTTTTCTATCATCATTTTTGATATAGTTCTGTCATCCTTCTTTCTGATTTTATAATTATACTAGACTGTATTTATAACTACAAATTTATAATATAATTCCATAAATCCACACATATCACTTTTCTCCATTTTCCTCCTTCTCAGATTATCCCTCCCACCCCCCAGGGCAAATATCTCACATGAACTTATGACCTTTAATTTTGAAAATATTTCCACTTTGACACATGAACAAATATATGTTGATGCCCAATATCTGTAGAGAATGGACTATATCCTTATATACTGTTGATAAGGGTCCATGTGTCATGGAGGCTCCATTTGTGGGATCTGTCCCATTTCCTTGAATCATGCTCATAAAAATGCATATTGAAACACATAGATAAGTTTCCACAACATCTTTGAAATGTGTGGAATTAAAAGAGACTTGTATCTTGGTTCTTAATGCTAAATAATACTTAATTCCTAATACTAAACATTTAAGCACACTGTAGAGTGCTGAACATGGCTGTCACATGTGGCTTGGTCATACCATGAAATTGATGTTCTTGAGTGTAGATTCAGATTGTAGTCTACTTGTATTTCTCTTTGGTGTTTCATATCACAGTAGTGATAATATGTCCATGTGTTTGTTGACACCTGCTATCTGTTTCTCTCAGGAGAGTTGCTACTCACACCCACTCACTTAGTTAGGATGCTCCCTGGTAACTTCCCAAAGTAGAAATATCATTGTTTTTCCTTTGTCTTTTTTTCCCCCAAACAGCATCCTCTATGCTTTTGGACTTGGACTCATTATGTAGCATTATGTGGAATGCATCAGTGAAAATGTCTTGAGGCCATGGACAGATTGATGTGCATAAGCCATCATAATTGATGCAGAAAGAACAGTCCTCATGATTGCCTTCTTCTAGTCAGTTCCTGTGAGAGTCATGGCTCTACTCACCTGTGCTGAGGCTGCAGTGTTTTAAAGTAGAGATTTGAGGAATGGGCTCTGACCTGCAGGTTTTCATTTCTATCCTTGATTCATGGCTCAGACAGAATATGTCACCACTTTGCACTTTCATGGGAATAACAGGAGAGTCATAAACACTGCTAACGTAAAATCTGGTAGACAATACAGTATAAGTACTGAAAAAGAACACATCGATGACTACAAAATTCACACACAGTAGCTCAGATTTTCTCCTGAGCCATCCTTCTGTGCTCTATTATATTTGCAAAGCACTGGAAGTATCTATAATTTGCAGAATTTAATATATTCATTCATTTACTCACAGGAAATGTATGTCGGTTTGTTAATCCCAATGTCAAGAATAAGACCATTATCCCAATTTGAGCCAAATTTGAAGCAAGCTGGATTTTTTATTGGGGTGCACCCAAGACCTGGCCAGCAACTGCCTCCTAATTCAGGTTAAAGAGAACAGCACCAAATCTACCTCTTAGTCCCTTTTTAAGGAGTAAAATCGCAAGATGTTTACAGAAGGGAGACAATGGGGCAATAAGGAAATAAAAAAATCTTTAAAAAGCATCATATGGTCACCATGTGATTAGGGAGGGGTAAGGGAGGTTTAGGGAATTCTCAAAAGTACATCAAGGTCGTGGGTTGGGGAAGGTCAGGTTCCAGGAGACAGAGCAACTCAACTCTCACAGTAAACAAAAACTTCATTTAAAAAATACGGCATAATGGCTACTGCCTTCAAAATGGAGTCAAGCAGGTCCCCCAACTTCTGAATGCATCCAGTTTCTACTATTATGATATGGTGCCCAGGAGGCCTTAGCAGGTTGGGCCAGGGTGCCTCGGTGGGTGAGGGAGACACCATGCAGAGGAGGGCTGCAGCATGGAGTGGTAGAATGTTACTGACACCATGCAGACATGGCATCCATGTGGAAAATTTTTTTGGGGGAAGAGAGAAGGGAATGGAGGGAAGAAGAAAGAGAAGGGAGGGAGAGAGAGTGGAGGTGCACACCTCACGGCAATAGAAAGCAAGGGAGCCAGGTGGTGGTGGCGCACACCCAGCACTCATGAGGCAGAGCCAGGCGGATCTCTGTGAGTTCGAGGCCAGACTGGTCTACAGAGCGGGATCCAGGACAGGTACCAAAACTACACAGAGAAACCCTGTCTCGAAAGAGAGAGAGAGAGAGAGAGAGAGAGAGAGAGAGAGAGAGAGAGAGAAAGAAGAGGAGGAGGAGGAGGAGGAGGAGGAGGAGGAGGAGGAGGAGGAGGAGTTGTTTTCTCCTAAAGTGGGCTCTACTTAAGATGACATCAGGATGCCGGGCGGGCCAGGGTATTATCTGCTCATTGGCCAGAATTCCAGGAAGTGGGTCTGAATGCTATCATCCACACTTGCATGTACATGCTTACCTATACTTAAACATTATTTTATGTTTTTTTAACTTCCTTCAATTTTTATTACTCTTTGTGAGTAAAGTGAAATGTTCTTCAAACTTCTAAAATTGCCTATATTGACTTAGGCATATGCTTTGGAAAATTTTAGATTGTATCAAATGTAGCTGATTTGGATTTTTTTATCTGCCTCACAGTGGCCCACATATTCTTATAAAATTAATTCCTTAGAGTACCTGATCTTATATGTTAATGTTAAAATTGACAGTATGCAGTACTGTTAGTATCCTTTTTACTGTGGGGGAAAAAAGCAAATCTCTTTGTCTATAAAGTCAATCATGAATTCTATCTTCCATACCTAACCCTCTGCTATTTAATGGTGTGGCATTGGACCTAGACTTTAAACATCCCAACTGAACCTGTTAGAATAGATTCATGTAAGACCCAAGTACAAACGGAATTGATTTGTGTCAGTGTTTTACCGTGATTTACAGCTACAGCATTTAAAGCACATTTCCTCATCATGAATTTTCCTTCTGAGACATGTCTGTTGTGATCTCGTGTAACATAAACAGCATCCATAATAGATAACCATGTCCAGACCTTAAATGTATTTCTTCTTCCTTCCTGTATACTGCTTGTAAGACTGTTGTTTCATCCTGTTTTCATGGAGTTAGAACATTCATGATAGAATGTGACTATGTTAGAAATCATCTTTTTTAGTAATTATCTTCACATTCCGTCTCTTTATGTCCAGGAAAGCACTTCCAGGTTGTACATGGTCAAACCATATGCTTTTGTTTCAGGGTCTGTTGACATTCGGGGATGTAGCTGTGGACTTCCCCCAGGAGGAGTGGGAATGCCTGGACTCTGCTCAGAGGGCTTTGTACATTGATGTGATGTTGGAGAATTACAGCAACCTGGTCTCTGTGGGTGAGAATATTTTGCTTGTAGAATTCCTAACTCATCCTTTGTATGTACTGACTTCATAGGTTGTAAACTCTCTGTTAAGCTATCCTTGAAGTCACAGGAGACTGGGAAATTTTGATAGTAGAAGGGAACTTTTTTGTGGTATTTAGTTTTTTCTTTCCATTTTCCATCTTCAAGGTGTCATGCACCCTTCATTTAGGTTCCAAGATGCATTCATGAACTCAGTAGCATATAATATTTCCACCACTATCTTAAAGCTCCGTGCCCATCATTGCATTTTACATTGTTTTAATTGTGGGAAAAATGCGAGATGTGCAAACTGACAATTCCCTCTAAATATGCTGTAGATGCTGACAGGAAATAGCAATAGGAAATCATTAATTCCTCTACTTTCTGTTCTCTTCATGTACTGAGCCCAGTACTGTGTTAGACATCTGTATTCTTTCTAAAAATTCTAGCATGGGTTGTGGGCTACCTCACAGAACACGTGCATTATTATATGCAGGGTTGGCCTGGTCACCGGTTCAGTGCAAATGAGATTGCCCTGGAATGTGGAGAGGAGAGAGGAGCCACAACCAGGGTGGGCTAGCGAATGAGAAGGGCAGCAGGGAAGGGATCAAGTGAAAGAGAAAGCAAGAGATGAGAATGCTCTGACTATATTCAATTCTACTTAAAAGGATTTCTGATCATTTAACTTAGTGGAGTGGCCTGGCCCCAGGGTGCATCCTGTCTGTTGTAATAACTGTTAGAAGGTGTGTGTCTTATGCACCTGAGTTATGGTGACATAATATTAATACAAAATGCAGTTTTATTTGACTATGCTGACATCAGATTGGAATAATTTTACAAATTGTTAGCCTCCTGTGAACCCACAAAGTAAGATTATTCTGTAACTGCCTTTCTTGTATGCATATCTTCATATTATATCCTTCATTTTCTTCCCAGTGGAGAACACAGAGACACCCTTCTGGGAAATAATCTCAGAAGTCAGTGTACAGAATGGACTTGAGAATAACCCTATGAGGAAAGTTAAGAAACACAGCAGTATGTGGAGCTCAGACAGTGGAGGATAGAAATAAACAATAGCTGCCCATGACAGCCCTGCCTCAAATGATCTAGAGCCTCTGATGTCTGGCAGAATACTGTCTTTGCATCCATTACGTCTGAAGAATCTAATGCCTTGTTTTAGAAAATAAAATAAACCCTTTGATGCTTTTAATAAGCCTTTAATCTTAAATGGAATTGGGCCATTTATTTAGTAAGTACAAATACTGTGAATCTGCGATTGGGTTAAACTCTTCTTATTCAATTTCACAGAAAAATATTTTAAAATATTGACATGTATTATAAATATAATCACTCAATAATCTCTATCCCAAAGCTAATTACTGACCCTCAATTATTTTTCCCATGTTTTTCTAAGTTAGACATTTTCAGTAAAGATGAGATATCTATTATAAATCACTGACCTTGAAGGCTGTCATGCTATTTTTATGAGAATCCATATATCTACAGTGAATGAAAAATGTCAACTACTGGCAGCTCTAATCTAAATAGTTCCAGGTTCACTTAAAAGAGAACTTAGCGAGACAGTCATTTATCATATGTTTATTATGGGAACAAACCTATTAATCTGAATTATACTCATTTTCAGAAAACTATTGCAAATGTGATCCTGTCCATCAACACGTAACTAACGAAAAGGAGTATTCTCAATATAATAAGTTTGACAAAGTGCTTGTTGACCCCTCTACAAGTACACTTTCTAAATCAAGTGAAACTACGGAAAACTCTAATAACTACACTTGCAGTAATCACAGGGATGCCTCCATTGACTCATCAAACCCAGACAGACATGAAAGCATGCTCACTGGAAAAGAAACTTGCAAATCTAAAGATTGTGAGACATCTTTAAATTTGTGTCCCAACATTACACAAGATCAGAGACTCTACACTACAAAGAAAGAGCACAGGCAGCGCGAATATGATGACTATTTCAGCGTTGCATACAGTCTTTTGCAACAACCAATCTATATTGGAGAGACACCGTACCAATGTGGGAAATGTGAGAAATGCTTCAGTACTGCCTCAAGTCTTACTGTACATGAGAGAATTCATACTGGAAAAAAACCCTACAAGTGCAACTTTTGTGACAAATCATTTAACCAGTGTGCAAATCTAAAAACACATCAGAGACTTCATACTGGAGAGAAACCTTACAAATGTAAAGAATGTGGAAAGTCATTTCCTCAGTTATCAGCACTTAAAAGCCATCAAAAAATGCATACTGGAGAGAAACCTTACAAATGTAAGGAATGTAACAAATCCTTTGCCCACTGTTCCAGTTTCAGGAGACATCAGAAAATCCATACTGATGAGGAACATTATAGTTGTGAAGAATGTGGCAAGGTCTTTCATCAGATTTCACACCTTAAAAGCCATTACAGACTTCATACTGGAGAGAAGCCTTACAAATGCAATGACTGTGACAGATCCTTTCCCCACTATTCATCATTGACTAGGCATCAGAAAACTCATTCTCTAGAGAATTTTCACAAATGCAAAGAATGTGGTAAGCCCTTTCTTGAATTATCGCATCTTAAAAGACATTACAGGATCCATACTGGTGAGAAGCCTTACAAATGTGAGGTATGTGACAGATCCTTTACTGTGAATTCAACTCTTAAAACACATCAGAAAATTCATACCGGGGAGAAACCTCACAAATGTGAGGTATGTGACAAATCCTTTACCAAGTACTCACATCTTAAAAGACATCAGAGTATTCACACTGGAGAGAGACCTTACAGATGTAAGGAATGTGACAGATCTTTTACTGAGTTCTCAACTCTTAGAGAACATCAGAAAATTCATACTGGAGAGAAACCCTACAAATGTGGAGAATGTGACAAATCCTTCATCCAGCGGTCAAATCTTAGAATACATCAGAGAGTTCATACTGGAGAGAGACCTTACGTATGTAAGGAATGTAACAAATCTTTTACTAAGTGTTCAACTCTTCAAGCACATCAGAAAATTCATACTGGAGAGAAACCTTACAAATGTATGGAATGTAACAAATCTTTTACCCAGGACTCACATCTTAGAACACATCACAGAGTTCATACTGGAGAGAGACCTTACAGTTGTAAGGAATGTGGCAAATCTTTTACTAGGCGCTCATATGTTAAAGCACATCAGAAAATTCATACTGGAGAGAAACCATACAAATGCAAAGACTGTGGCTTTTCCTTTATCCAGATGTCGAATCTTAGAAGACATCAAAAAATTCATACTGAAGAGAAAAATACTGTTGTAAATAATGTGACATAGCATTTTCTGGTGTTCTCTGTTTACAAATCACAACAGTATACAAAATAGAAATAGATAAGAAAAATTTGAAAGTCTTTAATGAAAGGTTACATTTAAAACAATATCCTAGAGTGTATATTAAAATAAAACTCTACAAATGTAAGAGTGGGACAAGCTTTTTATTTCTTTTAATGTGTATGCGTGCTTTGCCTGCAAATATGTCTGTGCACTACATGTATGCCTGGTGCATGCAGAGGACAGAAGAGTTCGTTGGATCTCCTGAAAGTCATTCTAAGCAGTTGTGAGCTGCTGTGTATGTCTTGGGAATTTAAATCCCATCCTCTGGAAGATCTCTTAATGACTAAGCCATGTCTCCAGCCCCTGTGAAAAGCTGTAATAAAAACATTTATCTTGTTCCACATCCAAAAATTTATAATAGTGCCAGGCAAGGTGATATACCTCTTTAATTCCAACACTCAAGAGGCAGAGGCAAGAAGATCTCTGTGAGTTGGAGGACATCATCACCATCTACATATTGAGTTACAAGACAGCCAGGACTACATAAACCCTGTCTCAAAGCAAAAAAAAAAAAAAAAAAAATTATGATAAAGTAACAAAGCACATGACAAAGCCTTTGATTTTTCCTTTAATTGTTCTGTACATGATCAAATTCATAATTCTGAGAAATCATATAAAGGTATACCATGTATAATCCCCATATCTTGCTGTTCATTGGAAATTACACCCCTCAAATGCATTGAATTTCACAGATCTTTTACATAGTGCTGAAATTGCAGAGATAAAAGAAAATCCATCATGAAAGAAAAAGCTGTTAAATTTGTATATTTTATTCACCTTCAAAATCTTTATACTAGAGTCAAATCATACAAATGTCAAGAAGGTGGCTAACTAAAGAGATAGGCTGTGAATGTGACATCACTGGAATGCTGACATACAATTTAGAAATCCCCAAAGGCTAAGGATATGGTAACACATACCTTTAATCCCAGCTCTCTGGAGGCAGAGAAAGGTGGATCTCTGTGTTCAAGGCTAGTCATGTATAAACAGCAATTTCCAAGATAGCCAAGGTTGCACAGAGACACTCAGTCTTGGGGAAAGAAATGAGGGCATTGGGGAAATCATTTTGAAGTACTGAAGGAAAATGGGAAATTTAACTCTGAATTAAAATAAAATGATATAGCTTCCTGTCTTAGTTTGGGTTTTTATTGCTGTGAAGAGACACCATGGCCATGGCAACTCCTATAAATGAAAATATTTAATTGGGGGGCTCACTTACAGTTTCAGAGGTTCAATCCATCATGGTGGGGAGCATGGCAGCATGTAGGCAGACTTGGTGCTGGAGCTGAGAGTCCTATACCTTGACTCAAGAGGCTACAGGAAGTTGACTAACAGTTACATTGAGGGAAGCTTCAGAAAAAGAGCTCAAAGCCCACCCACACAGTGACATACTTCCAACAGGTGTGACTCAGATTAAAGGTGTGCCCTCCAGCCTCAAGTTCTGGATTAAAGATGTATGTCATCCTGCCTTCTCCAACAAGACCACACTTCCACCAACAAGGTCACACCGAATAGTGCCACTGCTTATGAGCTTATGCAGGCCAAATACAGTCAAACTACCACACTTTCATTAACTGCCAGTAGACCTTCATGGAGGTAAAGGAGACTTGTGGAACCCACCCTTAGCCATGATGAAGTGGCAATTTCCCATTCTTACAAAATTGCTTATTCTTAGTATCTTTTGAATAGTTTTAAGTCTGTATTACTCACTACCGACTGCACCAGGAGACTTCTTTCATCAAGGATGAGTGCCAGTGGCCATGTCAGAGTAGCAACAGGTGGCAATTGATGTTCAAGGTGTCAGCCCACCAGGAGGAGACTCACTGATGGGCTGATCTCAGTCAGGCAAGGCTCTCCAAGACCACAGACCACAGAGTTTCTTTTCCTTCTGCTGTGCCTCTACATGTTTGCTCTTGCTATCTTTTTCTGATATCTGCTGATATCTCTGATATGGTTGAATTGGGTGTGGGGAGATTCCCTACTGCCTGTAATGTAATGTGTTTATCTCATGGAAACATCCCATTCTACTGGGCATTTTTACCTGTGGATTACTATGAAGATGATTTCTTCTTATACTGTACTAATTGATAATAATAATAATATTAGCTTATACAGAGTTTTGATGAATAAAGGTAAATACAAGGAAATGTTACATGCCTAGAGCCTATGAGTTTCACTTAAGGAGCTGCCTAGATCCTAACTGAAGTTAATGATTAGAGAAACAGTTGAATCCCAGGAGCCAGGCCAACATGAATTCCTTTAATTTTAATGCTGAAAGACACAGTCACAAGTTTTGGTGTGCATCATTACCTGAAACAAAGTGTTTTTACCTTTACTCTGTAGGAATTTAGGAGAATCACTATATGGGGTAGATATTAGATTGAACATGTGTTTTTTAGAAGCACCTTGACCTTAAAGAATCCTTGTGGAAAAAACGATTGTTTTACAGAGGGGGGCCTTGCAGCCATCCCATGACTTTGGTCACAAGACACCTTAGGCACACCTGGGTGTCTTGTATTATTGTGTATTACACACAATGCATAATGAAGGACTAGAGTCATGGAGGGATGTGATAGTCTTCTTCAGTAAGACATGCAAATTAAGGTTAGGGACCTTGGTATGAGGAAATACTTTATGTAACAATCTATAAGTATGCTTTTGTATGGCTGTTCAGGTTCATGGCCAACCTAGTCCAGTTCAGTCAGTCCATAAGAAAAAGCTGGAGAATAAAGAAGGAAACCATCAAGAGAGTATGTGAGTATGTTTTTCACTAACCCTCCCAGATATAAAAAAAATCTAGTTTGCGTCAATGCTATGGATTTTCCCTTCGAGTCCTGTGCTGTCTGGAGGCTGGTCCTGCAGACAGCGTTAGATGAGAGTAGTACAAGTTGATAATTATAAACATGAATATTTTGCTGGCAGATTAACAACATGATCATTAACAAAATATCAATAGGTTCTGTCCTTGAACCTGTAGTTCCCAAGCCATGATTTTACCATGGCATAAATTTCTGTCTATGATGTAGGCTTGAAATCCAATGAAGAGCGAGGTTGGTTATGTCCATAAATAGTGATGCTGGTATTGCACCAGTGCACACATCTTGGCTAACAGGTTCGTATTGTAGGATGCATAGCCCAGGAGTAAGATCATTGACATTATTTCTCTGAGAACAGCCTGCACAGCATCTTACATTACAGTGATACAAAATCTAGCCAGCCGGGAGAGTTCCCTGGTAAATTCAAGATTGTTCTCTGTCTCTTACAACCAAAGTCTTTGGAGTCTTCAGCAGCACTATGTATTTATGGTAGCTGTTGCAGCCTGAAAGACCAGCTCTCAAGACTGCACCCAGGGTTGCAGAAAGAATGCTTTTCAGAGCAGTGGGATTTTAGGAATTTTTTTTAATCTGAGGATCTTTAGAAATAAATTTATCTATCTCAGCGAATTAGACTCAGACATGAACTGAGGGGGTCATATGTTATTCTTTTACATCTCCAATTTTCTGTTTTTTTTTTTAATTTTTTTTTTTTTTTTTTTTTTTTTTTTTAGTTCTAATTCTCTAGCTTCTTTTAGCACAAATTTTCCAACTTCTTTTCAGTTCTAATTTCCTGGCTTCTTTGTTCTATGTGGCTTATATACACAGTCAACAGAAGGCTTGAGGCAATAAAAAGAAAAGTTACAAAAGCTATATCTCAGGGTCATAGCACATTCCATGACAACACGTACACAGGGACATGGTGCTTGGCACTTTCCCGGCAGTGGTATTGAAAGTGTTCCAAACCTAAAAATATATTCTCTTATCCTGTTTCTAACCCCACATCATAAGACAGGGAACTTGATACCCTTTATTTAAGGCTTGAGGCCAAACCATTCTCTGTTCTGGCTAATTGTGAAACTTTTCGCACATAAAGCTGTTTCTGTCTGGATTTGGTTAATTGGTTAATTGCTATTCTTGTCATCCATATAAATTTTAGGACTTAAACATAAACAGTTAGTTACCTGAGCCTTGAATTTTATACCATAAACTGAGGTTGGAAGTTTGTGCATAGTGTAAATTGCTAAGAGATTTAGTAGGGAGTGGTCGCTGGTCTCTGTTATCAGCCAGGCCTCACTAGAGAAACTGGCATAGTATTTTAGGTTGCTTTGTATTTAATAACCTTGGTTAGACATCTGCAACTCTGTCCCTGTGCATATCCATTTACAGAGACATTCAGTCTAGTTTGAATTTGCTCTTGAGGTTTTGAATCAGTAAACTGTATGTGACCTGTCTTAGAATTGTGAAGAAATTGTTTACTTTATACCAATATGAACTAATGATAAAAGAACAGGGCCTAAGTGTCTTAAAGTCTTCGTGGAACAATAGATCTAGTTATGAAGCATATCCTAGTAAATTTTTGTTTATCAAAATTATATAGTTTAATGAGAAGTCATTGTCTTGATCATTCATAAATATATGTGCTCAATAGATGGAATATATGCATACAATAAACACAAGCATTGGGGAAATACCCATAGATGTTTTTAGGGAAGAAATGTAGTAGCACATGGGAAAAATTACAGACAGAAGCAACAGTGTTTACAGTCAGTAGTCCCGTAAGCCTTGCTTGAGGTTCCTCCATCAGGGAGTTATTTCTCTGGTGAGTCAGCACCTGAATTATCAGTTGCTATCTGCTGTATATTCTTAATGGCCTCTGGCAGGTGACCAAGCAAGAGTACTGGCAATGACTTGTTTTGTATGGGGTGGATATAGGGCCTCCCTGACTAGTAAGTCCTAGTCAGATAACCAGTACCTGGTACAGAGAGTTCCATTTAATAGCCCTGGTGTCTGGGAGGAGCATTATCCACCTATGTGGGAAACCTCTCTTCAAAGTTTTAAAATCATATTTACTATTAATTTGTAAGATGGGAGATTTCATAAGGCTTCTTCATACACCCGTCTTTTTGTTTAATCTACCCACTCTTTCTCTTTTCTTCCTGCCCCATCTCTGTTAAATATCTAGACACATTATCCAATGGCCCATTGTTTTATAACACATGCATTTTACTCTTGCCTCTTTTTTTTTTAACGTGGGTTGCAAAATGATAGGCTACCATGTAGCTTCTTCATGGTCACCTCATTTGGTTGACCTTTCAGAAGCCCCCTCTCTTCTCTATCACTACACAACATATTTGAAATATTCTACCTCCATGATTCCCACTCCCTAACTTCATATCACCTATATTCTACTCTTCACCCTCTCCCTGCATTTCTCCACTAATGATCCATCTCTAATTCCTGGCTTCTACATGTAGTCTTACTTGAGCACACAAAACAAAAAGTTTGAAGCTGATGTGGAACCAGCATAGGACTGGACTAGGCCCTCTGTATATGGGAGAGAGTTGTGTAGCTTGGTCTGTTTGAGGGGCCCCTGGCAGTCAGGATCTATACCTGGTACATGAGCTGGCTTTCTAGAGTCCATTACCTATGGTGGGATACCTTGCTCAGCCTTGATGCAGGGGGTAGGGCCTTTGTCCTGCCTCAACTGAATGTACCAGGCTTTGCTGACTCTACATGGGAGGACTTACTCTTTTGGAGGAGGGAATGAAGGGTGGGTTGGGTGGGGGGAAGC
>CABHPR010132822.1:0-17126 GCA_902168415.1 Peromyscus melanophrys
TTTTTTGTTATGATCTCCCCTTTTCTTCCAAATGTCATCTACAAAATAAGGCACTTGGTCAGCACTCCTTGCTCTTCTTTGCATGATGTGATTTGGCTTGTGCTACACTGGAAAAGATTACAGAACACAAGCTGCCATTTGTCTATTTCAGGCTTCAGAACTTAAAGATTCTTCAGATTTATTCCAATGTGAAAACTCATATACTATACCCAGGAGCAAAATTCTGTCTCTTCTGCCTTGAGATAAGATGAGTTGGACCCACTGGCTTTACATCCTTGATAATTTCCAATTTTTCAAACTCTGAAACATTGTCCTTTTGAGCTGTATTATTTGTTCTAGATGTACTGTGCCTTAGGATTTGTTTAATGATCCCCATTGTTTCTACTCATTGGATACTAGTAACACTTCCCTTCTTCTCTCCCTTCAGTACAGATAACACAGGCTATCCCTGAATATTGCAAGCATGTCTCACGCTAAAGGATGTTGAGAACAACTGATCCAATTGTCTCTTCTTCCCTTGTGCAGTTGCTTTCAAGAAAAATAATTTTAACAGACTGTAGAAAGTTTATGCTGAATTCTTCTCCTGGAAAACTATGAACAAATATCTCTTCATACCAGATAGAACAATAAAGATTCCAAAGAAAGAGTTCCAACAAAACAAACTCAAGGACTGAATATTTTTACTTAGAGACACATGGGGGAGAGCGTACTTACAGCTGTGAAGTTGGCTCAAACGCAGCTCCATTGCTGAGAAGTTTCCAAAGAGGATGAGTACTGTCTCTGGAGAACTGGCTCACTGGAGTCATACATTCGGCTAGTTTCTTCCTCCTATATATTCTAGCAGATGGCCCCAAGGCATGCACAGCTACTGGACAGCAAGAAGTCACATGCGGAATCCCTCATTAGTGAACTATGTCTGTCTATCTTCAGGGAATGTAAGCAGTTTTATTACCACATACTTATCTGTATCTGGATGGTTCTTTTGTTTTGATTGTTTTTGTCACTTCTTTGCTACGTGTTGATTCTTGTCCAAATAATTTTTGATATCTCCGAAGTGATCTCAACTGCCTGATGACAGATGGTCATGCCAGACCAGGAGGAAATTGTTGTTCATGACTACTGCCCCCTCCTTAGACTCTTACATTCTTTCTTTTATCTCTTTCAAAAAGATTATGCACAAAGAGGGATTCTTTATTCAATATTTGACCATCATTCTACAGTATTAGTAAATTATCAGTAGTGTTATTATGAATCTCTGCCAGTAATCACTGACTACTTTCTCTATAAACTAAGCTGACAGCTATAGTAATCTACATGCCTAAATTAGATGCTTAGAAGTCATTTTGAGCCCGGTGGTGGTGGTGCACGCCTTTAATCCCAGCACTCGGGAGGCAGAGCCAGGCGGATCTCTGTGAGTTCAAGGCCAGCCTGGGCTACCAAGTGAGTTCCAGGAAAGGCGCAAAGCTACACGGAGAAACCCTGTCTCAAAAAAACCAAGAAAAAAGAAGTCATTTTGAAAGACATCAAATATATTCAACAGAAGAACTCCTTTAAATCCTCTTGAGAGTCTATGACTTCTCACATAAACGGTTATGCATTGGCTCAAAATACAAAATATGGTTGATTTCTTTGGAATTGGCCTTAATCATATCAGAAGTTTATTTATTTACCAAAAATTTTTGTACCACTATTGCCCTAATGAGTATAGCTTTATATGCTTGCTTCTAGCATTAGTACTTGAGCCATAGTACCACTGGTGACAATTCTCCAAAAAACAACTCCATAGTTGCTTCCAGACTCTGACAGTCAGTCAACATAGAGAGATCTTCTACCCCAATGCCAACCAAATTTCCTCATATTGTTGAAACAGAGTATTTGCTGCCTAAAGAATTTAGGCCAACCAATTAGTTCTGGTGCACATCCAAAAGGAGATATAGCTGCAAAAATGGTGTGAGGGACCTCAGAAGCCTGACTGTCTGATATCTCTTGGGAAGGTAACTCAGCCTGCTCTCGGGGATTTAATTCAATAATCCTACGGTTCTCAGGAATCCCTTTCCCTTCATGTATGTACACTCTCATAATTCTTTAAAAGCTGTCCTTGTATTCTTTCAGATTCCCTTCCAAATGAGTAAAGTGTGTAGAGGTTGGATTTATGTAATGGGAGCTTTACAGAGACTCAACGTTTCCATAGACCTACTATTACCTGTTTCAAGAAACCACAAACTCACTTCCCAATTTTGTGTCTACATGGACACTAATCACATCTTAGCATTGGTGTTACACAGCATAAAGTCTCAAGCATACATCAGTTGTTTCTTCCAAAGTACATGGCTATGTAAAGTAGCATGGGTGGCATCATTACTTCTTTTCCAAGCCTATAACCTACAGGCAGCCTCATGAACTGTTTAGGGTGCTCCACCTGGGACTCTGACATACGATTAGGAAGAGTTGGCACCTGGCTAAGGGCCAAAATGGAGCAGAGCACATTCAGACCTGCCAAACCTACTGCCCCTCCAGATTTCTTCCACCTTTTGAGAGTCTCTTGCTTGGTCCTATGCCCTGGAACTGTCTGTCTGTCAACAGTATTTTGGGGAAGGGCCCTGATCTGGATGAGTAACCTCCTCCCCACAAACTCCCCTTTTCTCAACCACACAAAGTCAATATAAATTTCACAGTCTCAAGAAAACATTCAAAACCTGATGAGTAGCTTTTGTGCCTGCTGCAATTCACTTCCGGCATTCCTACCCCATGAGAGAATTGTGCACAGAGTCCTCTCTGGGACAGAGCTAATTGCCTACCCCTAGAGCAAGCTGGATCATGTTTATGTTCACCAATCTATTTCCTCATTCTGCCAGTGTTGCTTTACTCCATGATGATTTTAGAGAGCCATGAATTCTAGTCTACTTGGCAAACTGATAAGAACCAACGTGTTTTTCCTTTAAGATTTGTGTGAGATGTTCTCAGATTCTCTGTGATGTCTTTGCTTGAAGGCAATATTAGTCAACCTGCTGATTTTATGTGATGTGCTGTCCCTCTAAGACATCTGTTTCTTGCAGCAGGGAGTTCAGTGAAAAGTCCTGTCTCAGCTTCCACCCCATGGAGGATTATTACTCAGTTACAGCCATTCATTTGCTCATAACCACGGCATCTTTCATGTGGTCAGCATTTCCACTGGAAAGCCGAGACTGGTCACAGTGCACATTTTGCCACATTTGACTTCCCTTGAGTCCTGTTGTCAGCTTTTTGTCCTTTCTTATCTCAACTGCATTAGCACTTTATAAATGATATTTAAATCATGTTCCAGGCACTTATATCCTGCTCCTTCTACTGAAAGTGTCATCTTATGCTCAATCATGGTTTGAGAAGAGATAATATGCAAACTCTTAGGTCACAGTTTTGGAAACCAGACTGTCATCTCTTCTCACAAAGTGAACATAGTTTTCAGGAATGCAGAATGAGATCTAAAACTGCCTGATACAAGTCAAGGGGCTTATTATTGCCATGCCTAAACACATGTCTTCTACTTGATTCTTAATCTGTCAAAATGAAGATTTATTTATTTTTTTTGTCAGTTACCTGACTATAATGCTCAGTGGAAAGTTTTATTCTCTTCTCATCTATTTTGACTTCTAGAAGCCTCTTGAGTGTTTGGATTCTTGTTGCTTTCCCTAGATTTGGGAATTGTTTTTCTGCTACATTTTTCCATTCTAGCTTTTGTAAAGTTTACAGCAGTCACTATCAGAAACATCTGTGCATGTTTTCTCTCTCTCCCTCCCTCTCTCATATATATATGTATATATATATTCATACAGAATACACACATACATACATATACACACACTCAAAGAGAAGTATTAATCATCTCTAAATATAGCCCATGTTCACACTGAAAAGAGAAAATTACTCTAAGATTAAACAAAGAAAACCTTGCAGACAATCACAAATAACTCCCATATCCCCACATTTACAGGTCAGCATAGGCTGCTATTAATGCTACTCTACTAATATGGATTTTCTTGTCACTATATTGGCACTTTTGTAGTTGTCGGGTACACATCAATAAAGAAAGAAGACCCTACTTCAAGAACCTTAGATGCTTTTTAGGAAAGAAAAGACAACAAATATAAAAGTGGTACTCTGAGGTATGTACACAGGCTATTTGTCGTCTAGAAAATATAAATAGCAGCACAGTAGAAGAAGTTTTGGAGGAACAAATGATGAGAAGGAAACATGTCATGAGTTGGAATGCATTCAGAAATACAAGTACTCCTGATCTTCAGATGTTCTCCTAGAAGTGAGCTCAGAAAAAAAACTTTCTTCCTTAAACAGCTTTTGTCATATTTTATCACAGAAACATGACAAATGAGTGAGTGTTTCTCTCTCTGTGAATGTGTGTGTATTTGTGTCTACATGTTTCTGAATGTGTATGTATGTATGTAAGTATGTATATATGCTGTGTGTACCTAGATGTGCAACTGTACAAGTATCTATACATGTATATAAAAGCCTATACTATACTTCCTCAATCACTCTGTACCCTGTTTTTAAGATAGGTTAGCTCACTGAACATAGAGTTCATTGATTAAATAGACTGGTCAACTACAATCCTGAGGAATCCTTGTATCTCCACCTTCCCAGAACTGGATTGCAGTCATAGGCAACTTGATGCTGCTATTTCATATGGATTCTGTGTTATTGGGTCAGGTCCTAGAGCAAGTATACAATCGCTACAAACAAAATAGCCTCCCAATGTGGGTCTTAAGTTTGAAAACTTGTGATAGACAAAATGAACTACTAACAGGTCTGAAATATTTATTTGTTTTAATATAAACTTTTCAAACTTTATTTGCCATAGTAAAATTGACGGACATAGGTAGTTCTTAGCCTTAGACTGCAGAACTGTTTTTTAAGTCTGTTGAGTTGAATAAGCTTCTCAACACAGTTCTCAGACAGATCTCACCGCAGATGTCACTCAAATTAGGCTCCCTTTGAATCTCTAGTGGTGATGTAAATTCTACTGGGAACATACTTTTGAAATGTGTACTACTTTTCTTTTTACTTATGAATTATTAATTTTTACTTCTGTAGTAACTGCTTAATTAAGAAAAAAGTTGAAGAAATGAAATATGGTAAAGAAACAAAGTATTAAAATATTAAATATTTTAAGAACTACATTAAGATATTTTATATCTTGAAAATAGATTTAGAGAAGGTAACATTATATTTTACCTTAAAATATAAATGGTTTAATTATGTTAATTGTGAAATGTGACATAAATGTGGACGGGAGGAAAACCCAGGAGTCCTCAACCTTATACAAAAATCTATAGGCTATTAGGGAATTTTGAGAAAGGAGAAATACTCTTCTCCATGGAAGAGCGCATAAATTGAATACCCAACACCAAATGAAACATACATATAAGTGACATTATGCAGACTGAACAGTTTGTATTTTATTTACTTAGGAATATGTATGTATATTCATATACATATGCATATACATATATAACAACAATTGATGAAAAAGAGGCCATGAATTTGAAATAGAGCAAGGAGGGATATATGAGATGTTATGAAGAGAGGAAAGGGATGAGGAAATAATGTAATCATATAATCTCAAACAAAATAAATGAATTAAAAATAATGGAAAATTTTTTTGTTTTCGAATGTTTTGTTCTTTTGAAAATGTCCATTTCAAGGTTGGTGTATCCTTCAAGATTTGGAGCACAAATAATAGAAATCTGGGGTCTTAAACATGGTTCCCAATGTTTCCTTTTCTTTTCCTGTCTCTACTATACAAATCAGTTGTGATTATGACAGATGATTTTCATACAGAAGAGGCTATTTTGCTGCTTATAGGGTTTTTTTGAAAATTGCTAAGGAGAAAAATTCTGTTACTGAGGTTTCCTTACCAGTAGATTAGAATGTATGCAATCAGCAATCATTAAATATGAAAACCATTTTAGTGATAGATGTGTATAATTATTTGGTATTCATTTATCATTTGATAATAACATATGAAGAGATTATCTAATCACTGATGAATTCTGAAAATATTGGGTTGGTGAGTTTCCATTGCTGCAATAAAATACACAAGAAATACGTCTTAAATGGAGTAAAGGTTTATTTTAGTTCATAGTTTCCAAGGGTTTAGTCAATTGTCACTTAGTCCTATGACAGCATTGCATATTATGGGTAGATACAGCCTATTTAAATATCCATGGTCAGGAAGGAGGGAAAGAGAGAGGGGGAGAGAAAGAAAGATTTCTTTATCTTTTTCTAAGTATATACTCAGTGATACAACTTCCTTCTACCAGTTTCTATTTCCTAAATTTAAAATTTTTACCAGCGCTCTGTAGTTCCACAGGGTGAGGACTCCAGCTTCAAAACAGAAGCTTTTGTAAACTACTGCAGATACAAAGTGTTACACGGTGTATTGTAAACTTTTAGAAAGCTGGACACAAGTTCAAAGAGAATAGGCAGTTCTTGTGTGGTATTCAAGTCCAATGAGGAATAGGGAAGACAGTGACTTCTGTCTTGTTATTGCTTAATGACGGTAACTCTTCTCTTCTGGTACAGTACATACTTAAAAGCACCATTTGATTAGACTCAGCTTAATGATGTTTTATGTTACAATATGTTGGTAAATTTGGTCCAGTCAGGGATATATAGGAAAATAAAGCTCATGAGCAATTGGCCATAAAATTAACTGGCCTCATCTCAGTCTCTTGGATTTTACCCTCATTTGTTTTTCCAACTATTCTCATTCTCTGAAGATCCCTTGTTGTTTCTGTGTGCTACCTTCCTCTGTTGAGCCCTGGGTTGCTGATGGCTGCTTTGATTACTTCTGCATTGGATGAGTTTCTTTTAGAATGTCTGCAGTGAATGTAGACTCACTTGCCCCTCTTCTTTTATCAGTTATGCATTCCAACAGTACAGCCCATTATCATCTATGTTCTAGATACATCATCAAATTCTGGCTATCTCTATTTCTTGTAGTACTACATGCTGCTGTCCCATTACTCATACAATGATTGCAGACTCAACACCGATAGATATCACTGTCTATGATGGAAAGGCTTTTAGCATCAGGGGTTACCATTTCTTACTCCATAGTAATATCTACAGAAAAATCTAAAACATTGATTGCTTACTAATGCCTTATTATAAAACTCATCTCCTTTTACTAAAAGTCAGTGTATGCAAATGATATAGGAATACTGAAGATTAATTGATGAATATAATTTTTCCTTTTTTGATCAATCAGCATTTCATCAAACCATTAAAGCCATGAGGCCTTGAAAGAAAAGATTTAATCATTTGGTAATTTCTTTGCTGTTTGCTTTTGTTCATATTTTCTTTATTTAGCAGTATCCACTACTCTGACATTAGTGCAGTAATCTGCATATTTGTCTAACCCTTCCCCCGAAGTTCAGCTAAAACTACTGGCAGCCAGATTTTTTAAAACTCTCTTTTGGTATTTGTAGTGCCCATAACACTAGGTTTCAAAATATCAGATGAATATTTGTGGTGTTTATTTCTTTCTGTTTTGATATCATGGCTCTTATTCCTACAATAAAATGATTGTTTCCTCTAATGTCACTTTATGTTGAAATTCATAGACACAAGCACACATAACCTCATTAGAGAGGACTGACTGCTATGTTCTTCTTAAATATTTTTCCTTCTTTTTGCTGATTCTGTGTAACACTTATAGCTATAATAACTTTTCTCTGAAAAGTTTGATTTCAGTTATACGTCACTTTTGCACAGAGGCCTTTCTCCATCATATACAAATGAATAACTGGCAGGATAAAGTCCATGCTTTATGTAATACTGTGAAATTTACATTCCTTAGAGTTGTCAGTCATTGCCCAGTTTCCTCCCTGTGTAGTTACCATACTATTCATAAATTGACTATTGAGAAATCAAAACTAACATATATAAAGTATTCCTGTGTGATGATGTAGTGTGTCCCCCAATATACTGTGTCCCCCAATAAAATTTATCTGAGGATCAGAGGAAAAAGCCAGCCACTGTAGTAAACATAGAAGTCAGGCAATGGTAGCATATGCCTCTAATCCTATCATTCGGGAGGCAGGGCTGTGATTTCTGTGAGTTCAAAGCCACACTGGGAACAGAGCCAATCATGGGGACACACGCCTTTAATCCCAGCACTAACCATAGAGGTCTGGAGGTCTGTACAGACAGACAGGAAGTGACAGAGCTGGGCAGGAAGAGGAAGTGATGTAGCTGGACAGAGAGCAAATGAGATAGCAGATCAGAAAGGCATATAGGCGTAGGTATACAGGAAGTAGGTCTCTTTGGAGACTGGTGTTGGTGAGGTGAGGTTAGCTTGTGGCTTTTCCTATTCCTCTGATCTCTCAAGTTTCCACCCCTATATCTGGCTCCAGGTTTTTATTTAATAATAAAACTGTCATGTTTTGAATAATGGGCCAATGATATAGAAATGAAATGTTTACTGGGATTTGTTTTAAAACATTCAAAATATATTATTCATTAAACTATACAATGTGAAGTTTATGCTAGCTGGAGTTTTCTAATGAGATCTTGTCTCAAACAATGAAGCAAATTGTATTCAACTATATAAAAAAAAAGACCATTTAGAAATTCATCTACATCCCTGGATCTCATGATATACATCCACCTTTTGAAGAAAAAAGTTTGAAATATGTCAGAGCAATAATAATTTTGAATGTATTCAAGAGAAAATAGAGGAACTGATATATTTTGAAGCATGGTGTTCAGTTGTATTTGGAAAAAAAATAGAGATCATTATAGTTAGGGAGAAGACAGATTCGGTGCAAATAAGCCTGGCTGTGAGGAAACCAATAAGTTTACCTGAACTGTTGTCTTATAAGCACCAGGAATTTCCATTACATAGCAAGACTTATTCTTGAATTTTGTCATGGAGAGTGGTCTAGTTTTGATTGTCACCTAGACATCTAACAATTCAATGAATGAAGGAAAAGGTACTTTTGATGCAATGAAACTTTCAAGAAAGTAGGTAAGATGAGAAAAGACATGTGGAAGGAGAAGGTGGAATAAAAGTTTTATATGCAGTTCTAAAATTTAAGATACTTTTAGGTGATCATAAAGTTTAGTATCCTAACACTACAGATTCATTGATAGTAACAAAGTATACCTACATTATCATAGTATCAAAGCACACTATGCTTTTTGAAGATTTTCTTTTATTTAGTCTTTCTTTTCTTTACTCCTTCCCCTAACATTCGATTGTCTCAATTTCATCCATTGTTTTCATTTTCTATTTATTAGAATTCTGTCTGGATGGTCTCTCGGTATCTGGAAATCCTTGTAAATCTCTGATGTTTGGAAATGAAACCGGCAATCCACTTCCTCTAGGAGCATCTGACAGTGTGATGGGTCCATATCTTAAGTGGCTTAGACACATATGACAAGCTGAGCTCCCATCAACTAATCATAACTCTGAAGACTGAAGAAGTCAAATATCAGATGTTTTGATGAATTGTATTGGATGACTATTAGGATCAGTGTGCTACTCAGGAACATCTGAGTGAATGAATCTAAGGGTGTTATTCCTAGACAAAAGTACATATGGGATTTAAAAGAAAGGAAGAATGGCATCTTATTCTTCAGGTGATGAATGTTAAGTAATTTAAGTTGATAAGCTAGCTTATATCCATATGAACAGGAGGAGAAGAACGTTGGTAGAGACCCCAATGGGGAGTCAGCAGTGATATAATGATATTGCTTCTTGACTATTCTAGCAATCCTGATGCAGAAAATTCCCATGTCCACTCATCAGAAAGATCACTTTTACTACTATTCTCTAGTACTATGGATTTATCATAAAGGAAGCAATGCCAAAGGACGTAAAGGACAATGCTAATGTCAGAACTGTAGGTAGGAAAATTCAGCAAGGTTATTAATACACTGTATCTTGTGGTAATCTCCCAGTAGGTGTCCTTGGAAAGCACCAAAGTGACCCATGGGAGAGTCAGTTGCCACTGAGAGGAAATCAAATTGTGATCTTATCTAAAATAGGTCTTTCATATCGCTATGTAAGTTGGAGATAAGAGAAATTTTCATTTCCCCTAATCCTCCACCCATTCTATACAAATCAAAGGACTGTATATGGAGCAGGAGGAAGGAAAGGGAAATTGTTAGACTGACCTTCTCTGAATTTAATGGTGTGTGACTTGATTCACGAGAGTACAATGTTAATGTCTTAAGTAATTGGAATTTGAACTGACACTAAACCAAAGAAGGCTTGTTAGACTCAGGAGTAAAGAACACATGAAATATATCTCAGAAGACGCTGAGGAGAAGTAAGAAATGTGGAGGTTTTGTTGTTGTTTTGTTTTTTTGTTTGTTTGTTTGATTCACAGTTTGATAGTACATCATGAGGCAGATATTTCATTGAAATTGAAATCAAGAAGAAAGATGAGTGCTCATCTCTTAGGGCCCATTCTGAAGGAAGACTGATTTTCCTATCTTATAAAAGTCACTTATCACTTACTTTTCTCCACCTAACAATGGAGCCTTGTAAGATTTCCCTGATTCTATGTCAGAAAATTACAGTAAAATTTTCTCCTTTTGGTTTCATGGCCTCATTAGCCATTGGTAATTGTCTAGTTCAAGGTATCAGCCCACCAGGAGGTAACGCCCTGATGGGTGAATCTCCATTAGACAAGGCCCCTAGACCTCACACCCCAGGATGTCTTTTGCTTTTGCTGTGCCTTTACATGTTTGCTGCTGCTATGGCCTGCCAACAAAAGAGTTGGCTATGAAAAAATACTTTCTGCTTGTTCATGTTCTGTTAATATGTAACAAGTTACTTAAATAAAAATGCATATGGGTTATTGGAGTGACTTTGTTTTTAATCATGTAAGGGAGATTTAAATAATGTGTTTTTACCTGCACTCTGTAGGAATTTAGCAGAATCCCTGTATGGGGAAGATGTTAGAATGCACAGCTGTTTTTTAGAAGTACCTCGACCTTGAAGAATCCCTGTGTAAGACAGTGATCATTTTGCTGAAGGGGCTTTGCAGTCATCTCATGACTTTGGTCACAAGATACCTCAGGCAAACCTGAGGATCTTGTATTACTGTGTATTGCACACAATGCATAATAAAGAACTGGAGTCATGGAAGCATGTGATGCTCTCCTTCAGTAAGACATGTAAATTAAGATTAGAGACCTTGGTATGAGGAAATACTTTGTGTAACAATCAATAAATACATCTTGGTACGGCTGTTCAGGGTTCAAGCCATCAGAAGAGGTTAGACTTTCCTGCTGTCACAAGGGTCTTAAAAATTTCATCTTGGAGTGCCTTTTTTCTTCAACTAACAATGGAAGAACACAGAAAGAACACAGAAGAATAGAGAATAAAGAAAGAAATCATCAAGAGAGAGTTTGAGTGTCTTTTTCCCTAACCCCCTCAGATAAAAAAAAAAGTCTAATACATGCTGATGCTGTGGATTTCCATTTGAGCCCTATGCTGCTGGAGGCTTCCCCCCCCCCCAGGCACTGATACCTCTTCATGTCATGTTACTAATATCAAAACAAACTCAAATTCTATTATATATACAATTTCATGGTAGAGACTTGGAATTCATGAACTTACCACACTATTTTTGGTATGTAAAAAAGATAGGTGGTGGCAGAGGGTGGGAATGAGCTGTTATCAGTAAAACACTGAATATTGACTTTGTACAGTCAACCTTCCATGTGTTGCTAGTGTTTGGAAATTTGATTTACACAGGGGCTGCCTGCTTTCCCTTGTCAAGATGGATCCTGACTATGTCCCAAGTAATGTTTAGGGACCATGAAAATCACTAAGATTATTACCTGCGAGATGATTTTAGGAAAAAATATTGCTGTCAAATAAAATCTGTCTTGCTTTTTTATATGATCTGCTAAGTCATCAATGTAAATTTTTGAGGATTGACTGAGTGAAAGTAGGAAGAAGCCAATTTCATCATTTGCCAATCAAACATCTATTCTTTCTGTTAGGAAGAGGTCCATGCTACTGATGTGTTTAGTACTAAATGAATGAAAGATATATAATTGTCACATTATACATTGACATATTTAAAGCACTATTTTGTTTTTGTGGAGGCGTGTTACACTCAAGCACACATGCAAACATCATTAAAAATGGATCATTAAAGAGTATCAGTCCTCTAAGTTATAGCAGATGTCTCCATGAACATGCACACACCTCAAGAGTCTGAGATAAGTGTTAACCTTATCTGTGTTAACACGAAGGCAGTGAGACAATTTATAAAGAGCAAAAAACCGTGATTTTTCCTCCACTGATTGTAAGGATGCAAACTCTGACCAGACAGGGTACTCTTCATTTCCTTCCATTCCAGGATGAACCTAATGACAAAATTAATAGTCACATTATTACTGTTTGTGTTGAATTGTCCTTTTCCCTTTTAAGTATTGTCATCAACATAAATCCAGAGTCAGAAGTCTGAATTTTCATGTGTCAAAGCCTGGATGCCCATGTATCCTTCTGGTCATCTGAAAACTAGAAGTAAGACTCAAGTGTATATTTTCTCAGATGAAACTGATTCCAGACAATGCATATTCTTTTGTGAAAAGTTACATAGAGGACCAAAAAATTGACACTTGTGTTTGTGCAAGGCACAACTGAAGGACTGGTTGTATCATCTTTCTCCCTTTAGATGCACAGAGGCCAGGAATGGTAGATAGTTGAGAACAACTCACTTTGCCAGGAAAGGTACTGCCCTGGTGACTGTGAGGAAGAGCGCTATCAATTAATGGCCAGGCTACAGATAAGACTTTGTGCATAAACTGTGATCTTGCAGAGTGAAGTGTTTCACATGTTATCGTTCTCCACATATGTCACATCATTCAAGGAGAAAAGTAAGAAGACTGCTCACCCTGCTGACTATCCTCATGATGCTCTCCTGAAGCTCTTTGTGTTTTATCTCAATATCTTCAACCCTTGATAGACTGTCATCAGGGGCTCCTGGCATAGCACTGAGTTCCTCCAGTAAGCGGTGTAGAGGGTTGTTCCAGGCATGCAGTATGCTGAGTGTCAGTTTCAGAAAGTCTTCAAGCTATGCAACAGTAAGCAGGCAATCATACAGACATAAATGAAGTTGATTGTGACGCATTACATTTTCATTTTAATCAGAAAATCATAACTAAAATGTATATTTGTAATTTTATGGATATATAGATTACATTTTGTAGATGAAAATTAGAAGTGTGAATTTCAACAAATTCATCTATATTTTGCTAAATAATACACGATCTTAAATAGTAACTTTTTTCTAATAAAATATCATGCTGTGGGATGTTCTGTATGTCAAATGTGTTGCCAATAAAACACTGATTGGCCAGTGGCTAGGCAGGAAGTATAGGCGGGACTAACAGAGAGAATAAAAAGAGAAGGAAGGTGGAAGGAGAGGCTGCCAGACGCTGCCAGCCACCGCCAGGACAAGCAGCCTGTAAAGATGCCGGTAAGCCACGAGCCATGTGGCAAGGAACAGAATTATAGAAATGGATTAATTTAAGATATAAGGACAGTCAGCAAGAAGCCTGCCACGGCCATACAGTTTGAAAGCAATATCAGTCTCTGTGCTTTCTTGGTTGGGTCTGAGCGGCTGTGGGACTGGCAGGTGAAAGAGATTTATCCTGACCGTGGGCCAGGCAGGAAAACTCTAGCAACAATATCATGTTGTTTTTATTTTATTTTCCTACTGAAATTGTACCATTTGAACCCCCTTTAGGCCTTGCCTATAGTATTGTGTCCAGAAGAAACCAAAGCTTTGTTGGGATTTGGTAGGTGCCCAAAAGACCTGACTCAGAAAGATAACTGTCACTAATGTCAGTGGCATATGGCTCAAATCATTTTCAGTCAAATTTGTCATAATAAGGAGCTGGTTCACAATTACACTCATCTAAGATGGTTAGGTTTTAGGGGATATGAAAACAAAGATTTAATAAAGAAATCATGTTGTTCATGAATGTGCTTTCCTCAGTCTACTTCACTCTCTGTCCTTGACTCTAGCAGAGCAGTCCATCTGTCAGCATGAGCAGATGAAGATCGATGGCACAGTGTTGCCTTCATTACTAGCATCAGTGGAAATCTCAACAGAGTTTGACTTCCCAGTGTGTGCCCTCTGCCAGGATCATACATGAAGCCTAGCTGTGATTTCAAATACTTGTGTTCATATCTGTAAGCAATTCTGTGGTAATAAATATAAAGTCTAGAAAGGTATGACACAAACTTTGTGAAGGAAAACATATAAAGATATGAAGGAAAAGACCATACCAAATGGTGACAGATCCTGGGAGCAGTGAATGCTTGACTTAGAGGAACTACAGACTCCCAATGTTGCTGGGCATGCTGGTGGTTAAAATTCTGTATTAGCCTCCCAAATCTTCACTTTTTATTTCTCAGCTAGTGTGATAATATTCCATTTTGTGAGGACACTGGAGTGAAGTCAATATAATAGTTTATGAAGTGTCTACCAATGCCAGTGAAGAACATCATTAAAATATTACTCCTTCCTCTACCTTCACTTCTCATTATTACTTCCATATAATGTTCAAACCAAATCAGTTCATGATAAGTTATGGTAAAGGTCATACAGGAATGATCATATCAATTATAAGTTATAGCTGCCATAATAAGATGATCTTTTCAACATTTTTGAGGACATGGTTTCATTTGGAGGAACATTAAATAGTACTTGCATGATCCTCATGTTTGAATCCTTTCAGTAAAGCCATAGGAAAAGTCCATAAAACAGAGAGTAATAGCACATTTGTAAGATGAAAACATGGAATCAGGAGATTCTTGAGAATTAAGAGGAGCTGATTTAATGGTCAGTGGTATAAAAGATTGCCAATAAGGTACCATTAGTAATATGCAATAAATATAACTACATTTACATTCTTATGGATATACATAAATGTATATTTAAACACAGATACCCAATTTAGGTCAATCTCCTACAGAATAGTAAATAAAATTGGTAGTCAGATATTGCTAAACTAGGGTTATGTAAATGGACAAGTTATAACTCAGCTATAAAATTGTTTTATTATTAAAACTTTATTTTCTTATAATTCATCAACTATGTAATATGATTTTGTATCATTGCTTACTCTTTCAGCATTTCCTTGTAGGGGTGATTATAACACATAAATAGTGCTCATATGACCTACAGAACAGCTGATCCAGTATACTGCTTGAGCTCCTTAGGATAAAACCATGGACTGAGGACTCACTGAGATCTTTTTGGCTTCCTCTTTTGTTTCTGGGGTTTTGAGTGAAAAAGTATGGCAGCTGTTCAATGTCTTGAGCATGAACTCTTGGTCTTTGAGTAATTCTAGTGTCTGTAAATGTTAAAATAGAAACTGAGTTAGTTGTAGTTCAGTCAATGATCCATGATCAGAATATGAATGCATTTAATAAATGTGTAATTTTAAATGTGAGTGTTAAATAAACCTGAAATTAAGGAAGAAAATGGCTATTTTACCTACTCTTTTCTCTTTAGATACAAAATTTCAGTTTCTTTTCATCTAAGTGTCTAGCCTCTGACTCAATTCCTTTCTCATGATTCCTGTGTATCCCCATGCTTCTCAATATTTAATTTTGAAGTAAAGTCCTTCAAATAACAAAATAATTAAAATTTTCAAGCTCATTTTACTCTGGGATTTGAGTTAAAACTCATTACTCTCCTGTTTTTTTGTTGCTCAAAACTGATGTTTCCTTTAACAAGATATTGTTAAATTAGACAATTCTTTCTATTGATGCTGAATATATTCAATTATATCTTGAAAAGTTAATCATAAATACTGAGTGGAATTGTGTTACTGTTGATATAATTAGTTATCAGGTCTAGTATTTTTAAAAATGACTAAACAAGAATAAATTAAAATACAAAAATATGATTTAGTATGTATATATCAATCAATATATAAGTATTAAAATATTTATTTAACTATATTATTTTCAATATGTTATTTAAAATAATAATCAGATATTTTGTGAAAGTTTAATGGATCACTAGGAAGCATAGGCAGTTAATGGCTGTAAAATCTAGAAACACAAACCGAAAAAAAACATGTGAGTAAAAATAAATTGTGAGTGACTTTTATTACAAATGCTGAGATATATTTTCTGCTTGCCATTTATTGGATTGAGGTCTAATTTATTTTCTCGTCATTGAACTAAATAACTAAATGTCCTTGTACAAATAAAATACAACCATCAAGCAAAGATAAACTACTTACTTCTTTTTCCCCTTTTATTACTAACTTTTTCATACAACATAATTTGATCATATTCTTTACCCACTCTCAAATGGTTATAATTCTGCCCTAATTCCATACCCACTTAGCTCTGGTTTGCTCTTTTTTTGTCTCTCTTTGAAACAAAAGCAAAAGCAAAAGAGTGGAAATAAAAACAAACAAAAATAAGATGAAAAATATCAAAACAGGATTCCTCCCAAACACCCCAAACTCAACAACATAGAGTCTGTTTTGTGTTGGTCAACCACTCCTGCAGTGTGGTTGATTTACCCCATTACACTCCATCAGGGAAATCAGACTCTTCCTTTCCCATCAGGCATCAATTTCAAATAGTTTCTTGGTTAGGGGGGTTCTTTGTGTCCCTCTTCTCAAGACTAAGTGATTTATGTTGAAAAGGAAAAAGAAAGATCATGAGTTAGAGGTGTAGGGCCACTCTAAGAAACAGTTTCTGCTAGATACAACAAGAAGATACACATAGTAACTCACAAAAACTATGCCTACTTCTAAACCAGTCCTCCTGTTGAATAAACTCAACTACAAGAAATATATATATTCTCCTAGCATTAGGGGGCTTCTAAAAAGCTAATCCATCAATACCTGATATGGTTTCAGTTTATGCTAGCTCTTTCAATCCATGGAATATAATACATAACAATGAAATTCTCATCCCATGGAGTATCTGCAGTGTACTCAATAAAAATGGCAGAGGAGACTGCCTCCCTACAAGAATAGCAGAGTTCTTCACCTTGGACACATTTTAGACCTCTCTCTCTCTCTCTCTCTCTCTCTCTCTCTCTCTCTCTCTCTCTCTCTCTCTC
>CABHPR010132822.1:17226-40599 GCA_902168415.1 Peromyscus melanophrys
TTGGCAGTTTATCATCTAAGCTAAATTGTAGTGCAATCATTGGCTCCAAGTTTTTTTTTTTTTTTAGGAAAAACTATCTGAAGTAGCGGAAATACTTACAATATTAAGGAACATGTCTGACGAGAAGGCATTGGTGCTCTGAAACAAGAGGAATGAAAGAAAAATTTATAAGTAAAAGATAGCATGAGTGCATACTTATTGCAATTGGAGAGACACATTTTGGAGATGTCTATTGGAGCATTCAAGCCTTTTCCTTCCTTGGTCTTGACTGTTCTTGATCACATAACATACAGTTATTAGGAAGAGAGAAATTGTTTGTCCAGCCACCCTATTATCTAAGCGTTAACTTTAGGAATGCATTAGGAATGTTTTAAAAAGTTTCCTAGCACTTATGGGTTTTAGAAAAGCTGCTGTGGATATCACTCTGTATAAATAATATGCTGATTGGCCTGTATCCAGGCAGGAAGTATAGGCGGGACAAACAGAGAAGAGAATTCTGCAAACAGGAAGGCTGAGCCAGCAGACGCCAGCCCAGTCCAGGGAGCAGCATGTAACAGGCACACAGGTAAAGCCACAGAATATGTGGCAACATCTAGATTAACAGAAATGGACTGAGTGTAAGAGCTAGTTAGTGGTAGGCCTGAGCTAATGGCCAAGCAGTTTTAAATAATATTAGCCTGCGTGTGTTTATTTGGGTCTGAGTTGCTGTGGAAACGCAAGGATGCAGGAGCCGGGTGGACACAGGAAAACTTAAACTACAAAAAGCTATGACTTTTTTTCCCATCTTGAATCTATGGTAATTTAATTTACTACTATTCTATTCACCTAATTCACGGCTGTGCACTTGATTAAATAACTGTGCTTCCTTAATAAAGAAGGCAGTAGACTTGGCCTCCTACAAGCAAGATCAGGAAGTGGGTGTTCTAGAAACTTTTAAAAAAATTTATTCTTTTAAGTCATTTTTTTGTAATTCTTTAAGAAGTGATGAAGTTCTTTTCCTGCTTCTTGGAGACAGATGCTTGTTTTCACATATGAAGGTGTAGTACCTGAATTTTAGCTCATAAAGATTTCTGTTAGATTATAATGCACTACCACTACTGTTAGGAACATCTATTGTTGAAAGATACCTGGGACCAGTGAGGTACTTACAAATAGCCTTCGAATTTCTGTAGCAAGCTCACTGATGTTCTTGGACAATGTGATAGCATCATCAAAATGGTCTTTGAGGGACACTTCACCATTTCCAAACACACTGGTATCAATGGATGCAGAGGCCATGTTCTCCCACAGGAGGAGGCTTGACACCAACAGCATCAGAGTAGTCCCTGCTATACAGAAACAGAAGCTCTGTTGAAATCCATATTTCTATTTCTTGCTTACAAAAACACCTTTATAAGCTCTGCCCAGTCTCCTCCATGATACAGTTCCCTCATATCCTGCTGTATTAAGGAATAACCATATTATATGGTAAAAATTAATTTTGTTACTACATTTATACTGACATATTTGAAGAAGTTGATGTGGCAAAATTTTGGTTGGCTATCAGGAGCAACATTGAAGTTTTTTAACATTTGACCATAAGTTAATTCTAAGTGAGTATTTTCAAATCATTCACCACGGATGATTTAATTTTGAGAATTTATGCTGAGCTTCAGTGGTCTTATTCTCCAAGGCTTTCTCTCTAACTCAGCAAGCAGTGTTTGCATTTTATCAAGGACAGTACACTATCTGTTTGTTGTATCTTCATGCCCAATAAAAGTAAAGACATGATTGCTTGGTGTTTAATAATGAAAGTGATGAGAATTCAATAATGAAAGCATACTGTATGATGGATTTGCTAACTCCCAATAAAGCCATGTACTGCTATTTTACCAAAGCCTTAGGTTGCGTTTTCTGTGAAGTCGAGCTTTACACTAACCTATGAGTAGGGTGGGCCTATGTAATACCATCAAACTGTACTGATGAAAGAGAGTCTTCCAAGATTATGTGATTTTTGCTAAGCCCTATTAATCAATGCTGAGAGGCAGAATGCCAACACTATGGACTCTCTGCCCCACATGGAACTTTATGTAGTAGGTAGCTGTTTCAGCTTTGACTTGGAAGTACTACCCTCAGTGGTAATTGTCACACCTACCTATGACCTGCCCCTGAGGCAGGGCTGAGATAGGAGCCCTTAAGACCCGAGATCCAGATACGTCAGCTCTCTTGGTTCTTGGTGATCTTGGATGCTGGATGGTAGACTGAGCAGAGTTCTCCAGAGTACCCAGCTGGACTGCACCTCACCGCTCCTGGAGCCTGTAACTAACCCCTTTACTAGCTGTAAGTTACCCCAACCTTTGTTTGGACTCTGCCCCACATGGAATTTTATCTTTGATCACGTGAGTACAGAAGCCCTAGGAATCTTCATTTTATTTACATTTCTTGTTCTGTAAAAATATTATCTTTATATTTTTGACAATGACAACTGTTAAATTCCTCCCTAATTTGCTTATTCATTAATCAGATAGTGATAAGTCTCTAACATATCAACAGTTACACTCTTAACAAAAAAGAATCTAGATATAGAAACCAAGTTAATATCACTTCTTACATTTCTTGACACTCCCCATTAATAATTTGTGAAAAAAATGTGACTCTCAGTAATCTAAATAATTTTCATGATGCATTGAACATGTGCTCAGGATATACCAGGCTAATGTTAAAGATTTACGCCTAAAGAACACCTAAACTCAAATATTCACAAGTAAGTGGATCTAAACATTTTGTACATGAAATTTTACTAAGGGTGTCTTAGGTAAATAACTAAGCTATTAGTATATAAACTCCTATTATAGACTTTCATTTTCCATGAATATTTTGGTTTCAGACATTATTTTATAAAATTATGTGTATTTCATAAATAAATATAAATTCAATAGTTATCTATCTCTCTTTAGATACGTGCATATGTATATATGTATAAATGTACTATCCAATTTCACCTGAAGCATTTCCATAATCTAATATGAAGTGAAGTAGAAAAATGTTTTTGTTCTCTATTTCATAAAATACGTTTCATAAAATTCTGTTTTGCTGTGCTTGTCACCTACAGAACTTTAATACCACCAACTGTTAATAAATATATTGTTGACATTCAAATAACTTCATAACTCCTGATTAGTCAAGAATGTAAGAAATGCATCTGCTATCTTTGTCTATTCTAGGCCTCAGCACTGAAAGTTTTAAAGGTTAATTCAAGAGGTCAAACTCATGTTTAAGATGCAAGAAACAAGAAAACCTTTCCTTCTTTCTGAGTTGTGACAATTTGAAAACACTGACTCTTGTGTTCCCAGTAAATTACCATTTCTGAATTTCAGCAAAATCAACCTTTGAAGTATAGTTTTTTTTCTAGAAACTGTCATGGCAATTGAAGGTTTTTAAGCATCATCCATGGTTTCTAACCATTAGAATGCTTTTCTCTAACCATTAGAATGCTTTAGAGTATATGGGCATTTATGTGTGCATTCACATGAGTACAAGTATGTATATAAGGCAGAGAAAAACTTCAGGGGTTATTTTTAAATATCAGCCACACTTTCATTTTATAATTGCTGAGATGAAATCTTACTCTCCTGGAACTCCCTAAGTAGACTGTGCTGGCTGGTTAGCCAGACTCTAGACCGATCTGCCTCTGCTATCCCAGCACAGAGATTACAAACTACTACACCTGGCTTTACCCATCCCATTTCCTCTATCACTTCAAGTAAGATAAGGAATACAAATTAATAATTGCCCTTGACATAAAGAAAAGGGTCCCCATGTTGTGAACCTCTGTAAACAGTGTCTGCTATAACCCCGTGAAGATTCCTCCTAGACTGCAAAATTTCTCCTAAGCCTGGTCCTGTGTTACTTGAACAAATATACATGTCTGTTAACACAAGACGTCCGAGACAGGACTCTACCTAAAGGATTCCATCTCATAACCTCAGAGAACTCACAGACTGATCAGTTTTACTCAGGGCATGAGTAAGAGCTTACTTACAGAAGCATGGTTAACTCAATGACAGCTACATCTCAGAGACGTTCTACCACAGGATGTGGGCCACTGCAGAAGGCTGCTGCACTGGAGTCCTGATCTCTGTTTGCTTTCTACCTCCTATATACTCTAGCAGATTGCCGCAAGGCTACTAACAGCTGTAACAGAAAGGAAATAAGTTTTATAATGCTGGGTATTTTTCCAATGACTCTCCTGCTTCTGGAAATGATAGTAGTGTTATCACTATCATCACAGAATCGTTGTTTCTGTGTGTGTCTGCTATTTGTAGGGCATAGCTAGTGTCCAAGTCAATGTAGAGCTCTCCAAAGCCAAGTTGACTACATGATCATTAATGACATATCAGTCCAGGTATAAATTTTTGTATGCTATCACATCTTCTCCTTCCTCATACTCTTGCATTCTTTCAGTAAAGGTTTATAAATTTCAAGCCTCTTTGAGAGGGTGATATATGTATGTGCTTTTTTTACTCAATATTGAGCCAGTATGTCACGGCACCCATCTTTTTTTTGTAGCAGTTTAACTAACCATTACTCCTGTAATCAGAACTGCTGTGTCACAGTGGTTTTGGTGGACATGCCTTTCTGTGCTCTCCCCTGGCATTAGCATGTAATTGAATACTCTCACTGGTGTCAGTTCTCCCCAGGCAGATCCCTTAGTGCCTTTGGAACTGAGAAACAAGTAGCATGGAGGAAGATTCCAGTTCAACCCCAGTCTAATTTTTCTGCATCATGAAATAAGACCATGAAATGTCTTTCAGCAACTGGGTCCAATCAGTTCCTTCCCACAAGTGCCTACCTGCAGTGTCAACAGCCTGAATGGTGTAAGAAGAACTAGAAATCTTGCTTGTCCACTAAGTCCTAGTGAGGGAACATATGGCAGGCAGTGGCATTTCATTCAATAAACTTATAACTGTTAGGAATGCTTTTCCCCATGCTTATGTAAAACATCTTACTCATTCTTTTAACAGCTGTCTTTAGCTGGTAAGCTGTCAGTTTTCTCCTAATACATTGCTAAATTATTAAGACCCTTAGAGGTTAGCTTTAGATAATGGCAGCTTTAGAGAGGGTCAGCATGCTATTTTATTGCGTACTTCATGAAAGTGTAGAATTGCATCTGAAATTTTCATCTATGTGGATGTTAAACAAAATCTTCATAACTGTTCAGTACATCATGAACATGTCTCATTCTCATTTCACTGTTTTCCTTTAGAGTAGTGATTCTCAATCTTCCTAATGCTATGACATTTTAATACAGTTCCCCATGCTGTGGTGACCACCTCAACCATAACATTATTTTCACTGATACTTCATAACTATAATTGTGTTACTATTATGAATCTTAATGTGAATATCTATATTTTCCAATGGTCTTAGGCAAACAGTGAAAGGATCATTCAACACCTCCAAAAAGGGTCATGACCCACAGGTTGAGAACTACTGTTCTAAAGCAAAATCTCAGTTATAATAGATGGTTATCAATATCTACTTTTCATAACCTATAATCCATTTTTTTCACTAGCTGTTTGCTGTAGCTGATGCTTTGCCATGGCTTTACCAACCTTGCTACATGTTGGTCATCTATGCCACAGTGAGTAATCTACTTTTGGCTTTTGGTTAGCCCTTTGTAAAGGATCAGGGTAACTTTAATGAATGCTTTCTGAAAGGGCCTGGAGTTGGGTGAGCAACTTCTTCCCCACTGATATATTTCTGGGAAAGCAAGTGATTGCCTAATATTTCAGTCCTCAGGGAAAAGTTTACAAAAGGTTATACAGCAGATGTTCCACTGAACACCCTGATGTAGCACTCCTATGCTTAGGACAGAACTGAACACAATGTACTCTTTGAGGAGGGGATCATTGTCCACACTTAAGATAAGTTCAAGCTTATTCATCTTTATGTCTCTGTACTTATCCATCCACAGTTGCCTGTAGTCTAGATGATTTAGGTATTAGGATGTAGTCATGAATTAAGGTATACTTAGAGCAATTTATGTTTTTCCCAAATCTATCCCTTTAAAATTTTTATTAGCATATACCAATGATGATAATAATAGGTTTCATTTCAACATTTTGTATTTTGATCACAATGACTCTGTTAACCTCTTTTGTCCCCCCATCCTAGTGATCTTCCGCTTCTTTGTTAATCTCCCTCTTTTACTTAAAAAATATTTTATTTGTTATTTGAGAAGTTTGTACATGTTTTGATGAATTCCTCTATCTCTCCAATTCTCCAGAGATCTACCCTCCATCCTGCTCACCCACCTTTGCCACATTTGTTTCCTTTTGTGGCTGTTGTTAAATGCATCAAGACCAATTTCTGCTGCAAAATATTCTTGGTTGTATGGACTTTTATTGGAGCGTGATCATCTTCCTATGGTCTGAACTTTTAGAGAAAATTGACCCTGGCTCTCTTTCTCTCTCGCTCTCTCTCTGTCTGTCTTTGCCCCTCTGTCTGTCCCTGTCTCTGTTTCTGTCTGTCTGTCTGTCTGTCTGTCTCCCTGTCTGTCATCTCTCAGCAGCTATCAGTGAAAATGGTCTTTGGACAGGGGTGCAACTTCCTGTCCAAGTCTCCTTTCCAGATTAGGATTTTGTCTGGCTTGGGCAAATACAAGTCTTATGCATACTGTCACAAATACTACTTTCATTATAGACATTCCTGTCCTGTGGCTCTTACATTCTTTCCACAACCACTTCATTAGTGATCCTTGAGTCTAGGAAGAAAGGGAGAATATATGTCCAATTTTGTGCTAAGCATTCTGCAGTCTCTTATATTGTTTAACTTTGTCAATTGTAGGTCTATTTATTAATCAACATCTGCTACAAAAAGAAGTTTCTCAGATGATAGCTGAGCAATGCACTTATCTAGGAATATAATGATAAGTTACTAGATGTCTTTTTAATACTTTGTCCATTTAGGAGAAAAATAAGAATAGGTACTCAGCTATGGTCAATGAACTATCTAGCTATATATTCCTAGTCCAATGATGGTGCCAGGTACAGGCTTCCTCTTGAAGAGTGGACTTTAAAGCTAACCAGAAAGTAGCTGATTACTCCCATGATGTTCCTGCCACTATTACACCATTGGTTACGTCTTACCAGTCAGTCATTGTTGCTTGCATGTTTCATGACTGGGTCAAATTGATGGCTATTTTCTTCTTTGGCACTGTTCATGGCTTGATCTAGCACTATGGAGTTTATTCAGTAGTGATAAAGCTTCCAGGTCTGTATCACTTGAATTTCTCCATGTTACATGACTTAAGTGTCAGTGTCTTCACAAATACAGTCTTGCCATTATCAAGAATATTGCCAATAGCCTTTAGTGTTGGATATCTATGGTACTTCACTGAATAACAACTACTAAAGAATTACCATTCCTGTCACTGGACTTTTTACTTCTTAGCCTATGGTATCAAGAAAGACATATCGCCCCTTCACATGCAAACTCCATTATAACTCAGGGCCATGTGGAGTCATCTTGAGTATTTTTCTGTACCAGACAATATGATGTGAAGTGTCTTCACTGTCTAATAATGGACTGGCAGTTGGAGTCCAGCTTTCTTACATTGTAGAATAAATGCCCAGCAGGTTAAAACTTGTCTGCCCACATTTCATTTGAATAAATATTTGAATATCTCTACTATGGTATTTGTAACCATAAGAAAAAATATATCCATGTTATCTTGATGACTTTGATAAGAGTACTATAAGTGAAGAGTCATTTTTTAATCTAAGAGTGTTGTCTATATCATTATATATTTTAATGTGTTATTTTTGTGTATTTATCTGTCTATAATACTTACTTTATGGAAACATAGTATCTAATTCCTGATGAACAATCCCCCTAGAGATTCATATACATGATGGTCTACTGGAATTGCAGAAAACAGTCTAGTTCTCTCAGTGCCCATCTCTACTGAGTGTAAGGAACATGAGTCTTAATGGTGTTGTTAGGGTGTCTTACTCAAAAATGTCTAGTGATATAGAGACACACTAGAAGAATTCATGGTTGGTGTGACTATAGCATATCATCTTCAAACACAAATAAAGCTTTGGTATGTACACCCTCACTGCACACTCACATTAGAAGGTACCTTCAATTTCAGAAGTAAACATCCTATCCATGGATGAAACTTTGGTAAGAAATCTCCATTAAGCAGCACATATTACTGAATTGCCAACATTGACTCTCCTTTACACACCAGGATGAGTTTCATGCAATGGCAACAGAAAACTCAACCTCCCCCTAGAATATTTAACAATGCCAGACTCATACTCCTCCATTCATTTCATAAGACAATTATTGGATGCACAAATTTAGTTTAATACACAGTCAGTTACTGGATTTTTCTTCTTCTCCCATTACCTCCCCTTCCCCTCCCCTTTTGCTTGTCTACTCTTCCATCCTCTTCAATTTTCCTTTGCATTTTTGTCTATTTCATTGACTTTTTCTCTCTCTACCTCTCTTTTCTTCCTCCTTTTCTTGTTGTCCCTTTGTATTGTTTCTGACCTTAATTATTTAGTTGTTCAAAGTCTTTATCCCAGAGAGAGCTAATGGAAATTTAGATTTAAAAATCTTGGTGAAAATTTTGGAGCTCTTCCATCTCTTATAGTTCTGTAACCTAAAAGGAAGCACGATTTAGGTACATGAGCCTATGAGGAAAAATTTTCCCTAATTAATAATGGAATCATGCCTATTTCCATTCTTTTCCTATCCATACATGTATATCTTTTTATTGATTTAAAAATTATTTCATTTGATAATATGCTTCATTACAATATTTCTGTAAATATTTATTATTAAATAAAGAACTCATTCACTCTCCCACTGCACACTCCATTCCCATCTCTCTGTTTCTCAGGCCCTCTTTCCTTTTTCATATGGTTCTATTTCTTCTTTAATCCTTAAGAACATAACTGGAATTTTGCAGAGAATAGCACTGAACAATCAAGCTGCTTTTTTTTTTTTTGCCCTGTAGCCATTTTCACAAGACCAGTCTGTCAATCATGATAAAGTGTCTTCTTTCGTTTTGTCTCCAGTGCTTTAAAACTTTTATGGTACAGTACTAGATCTTTCACTTTTGTTGTTAGGCTTACTCCCAGGTATAATTTAGGTGTTGTTCCACTGTTGTTCTGGTCCTTGGATAATAAAAATCTTAATATCTTCACATGATTAATCAAATCTCTTGGTTTCCTTTTGCATCTTTCGTGGGAAGAATGATACCAAACAGGTCTAAGATTTCTCTTGTAAAGATATGAGTAGGGTTTGTCTCAACTAAAGGAATATGTGTAGTTAAAGGAAAAAACTCTGAGCAGACAGAAGGAAGTTGACACTCTAGAACTATTCTTGGTCTGTAAAGCCTTGGGGTGCTTAAAAAAATTCTACAACACATGAATGTTTATCCCTCCCTAAATAGCTGGGTATTTTTGTTGCTCTCATATTTGAGTACTTATTGTTTCTTCATAATCTTCTATACAAACCAGGATGCAAAATGATACCCACAGTGAGTTTAGTTCATTGTTTACATAATTAGTTTGCTTTCAGAGTGTCTTGGGATTTACATTCTTCTGGAAAGGATTCTAATGTGAAATTTCAGTTAGAAAATGTATTATTTGACAAATCGACAATCAGATAATAAAAGGCCTAATGGTGATTAGTCACTGATCTCACTAACTCTTATGCATGCATATAAAGACATATAATTTTATTCTTAGCTGCTTCTGAAATTATAAAAGCTTGGATTTAAATTACACATAAAATATTATTCTGTTTGATGACTATGCAAAAGTTCATATATTTACTTATGTATATAGAGCATATGAAACACTAGACTTTAAAAATGAGTGTCCTTACCAAAAGAGCTATTTCTATTTTCAATGTATCTTGTCCTTCACTCAAAATTTTCTATGAATTATAAGATATAATGCAATAATAGCAATAGGTATGTTACAATTTAAATTACATAATGCTAAGTACTGATAAGATTTGGTGAGTAAAGTGAGATTTAGTTTCTATACTCTGGAAACAGCTTTAAACACTATATTCAATATGTACTGAATTTTCAGGAGTTTGCTGAACAATTATTCATAAAAATATTTCAGTTTAACTGGAAAGTTTGCATAGTTATAGCCTTCTTGTTCAGATCAACTTGAAGTACAAGCCTAATCTTAGCTTGTGCTAGAAAGAGACATTTTGAAATCATGTAGGAGAGACTTAAATCCTGAAGAACAGAGCAAAAGCTTGATCTATGGTCCACGTGAACACGCATCATCTCAAGTAACATAGGAAATGAGCTTTACTTTGGAGTTCACACTCCCCCAGAAGTTTTTCATCTGCTTCATAGTGTTCTTGTGTTCTGTTTGTGTCAGGTGCCTCTCCCAGCTAGAAATTACATTTAGTTCAGTTGCATGTGCTTGACTTGTTTGCTCATTAGTGTGAACCCAACACTTGCCAAAGTGAATGAGTAAGTAGATAAGGAAATATATATTAGCTAAGTGGACATTAACAGCTTTCTGGAGTGACCTATAAATTTGGGCAATCAGTAGTTACTATTTGATCTTTGAAAATATATTAATATATTAATCTGACCAGGTTAAGATTTTTTTTTATTCTCAGCATGACCATGAACTATATTTGAAAATAATTGTTAAACCAATTGTGTTAACCAGAATTGAGATTTATGAAAAGAGTCCTAAAAGTTTTCCTTCATTTAATTTGATCTTTATGATTTTTGTTTTTCTTTGTGCTGTTAAGTGAAGTGAGTGGTTCCTAGTAGTAATTTTGGAAAACCATTTTAAACACTAGAGTAGATAAGCTTCTCAATGGAATACTCACATGGCTGTCATGGCTGAAGTACTTCCAGTTTGACTTACTCATCTTCATTTATGGTGTGTAGGCAACAGTGGTATATAGTAAAATAAGTTATCACACCCATCTGTGGTGAAGTGATTCCCATGTTTTTCATGGTTGGATTTTTTTTGTCTTGTCTTTCATCCATATTGGTCATTATTGTGGTAAAAGATTTTCATATAGAAGGAATATATCTGGCTGCCTGCTTGGTGGGTAAGGTGCTAGGGTAGAGGCATTATGCTGATAATACACCTTTTACAAGATATTAGAATGGTTCCTTGGCCATCAATCAAAGGAGGGATATTTTAAAGTAGTTTTAGAACATAATTATTTTCATTAGTGGTTAGTTGACCATCTCTTGAGATTAAGACATGGATAGAAAACCACAGGTAGATTTGAGGGAAAAACAAACAAAGCATTATTAGTCAGCTTCCCATTGCTGTGACACAATACACAAGGAAATCACATTAGGAAGTGAAATTGTAGAATTGATTAACAGTTTAAAGTGGTTTTAGGTCATGGTGCCTTGAAGGTGTTGCATTGTTCCTATAACAGTATAGGACCAGTATAGTTGTGACCATGAGGGAGAGTGTGTGTGGTGGGGAGAGGGTGAATTAGCATTCTAGTGTCTCAAGAATTCCAGGCACACCCTAGTAACATGGACGCCATCCACCATGTCTTCCTTGTAGAGTTATAGAGTTTTTACCACCTAATCACAGTGTCAAAGACTTTCAAAACATAATCATGTGGCAATATTCCAGTTCTAAACAAGAACAATGAGGAATGCTTAGGAAAATGGAGAAAACTTTAAAGGCACCAGGGTTTAATGTCTACTTGTAGCTGGAATAGGCATAGTCTGATTCACGTTCATTCTTTCAGTCTTAATTATAGAGTGTTGTTGCACATATCATATTTTACTTTCTGATCCATTATGAATCTCTGTGAACAGGAAGGGAAGGGAAGAGGTTGAGATTCCAGGAAGGGTTCAGTAGTGATTGAGTGCTATTCATTTTACTGCTTAAATAGTCCCAATTCAGGTTGAGATCTTGTCAATAATATGTGTTCAAGTTCACTAAGAAAATTAGTAATGGGACTTTATTTCCCATTTCTACTACTCTACTATACTATTTTAAGAACATTAAATGAATGTACATTCAGTGGCAGAAAGGTGAAAAGAAATATTTTAGGAACTGATCATCTCTCTCTCTCTTCTTTGACATGTGACTTGAGCCATAAGAAGACAAGAGGGATGTATTATACAATTTGGATGAGATTAATATGAAACTAGACCAAATAAGCCCTGTTAGACAAGAGTGGAGAGAACACATGAGTGATGCCCAAGATGAATGTTTTCTTCTTTTTATTTCTCTTTTTTTTAATAAGGAATTTTTTTATTCATTTTATATACCAATCACAGAACCCCCTCCCCTCCCTCCTCCTGGGCTTCCTGCTCCCCTCATCCTACCTCCCATTCCCTCTTCCAACAAGGCAAGGTCTATCATGGGAGTCTGCAAAGCCTGGTATATTCAGTAGAGGCGGGTCCAAGCCCCTCTCCCTGCATCAAAGCTGTGAATGGCATCCTACCATAGGTAGTGGGCTCCAAAAAGCCAGCTCATACACCTGGGATGGATCCTGATCCTACTGCCAGTGGGCCCCTTAAGCAGATCAATCTATACAATAGTCTTGCTTGTGCAGAAGGCCTAGTCCAGTCCCATGGAGGCTCCACAGCTGTTGGCCTAAAGTTAATGAGTTTCCACTGGTTTGGTTTGGTTGTCTCTGTAGGTTTCCCCACCATGATCTTGATGCCCCTTGCTCATAGAATCCTGGAGCTCAGCCTGGTGTTTGACTGTGGATCTCTGCATCTGCTTCCATCTGTTACTGAACGAAGGCTCTATGACACAATTAAGGTACTCACTGATCTGATTACTGGGGTAAGCCATTTCAGGCACCCTCTCCGCTATAGCTAGTAGTCTAAGCTAGGGTCATCCTTGTGTATTCTTGGGAACCTCCCCAGCACCCGGCCTCTCCCCATCCTCCACCATGGTATTTCCCTCAATGTTCCTCAACTCAGTCCCTGCTCTAGCTCAACCATCCAGTTCCCTCATATTTTCATCCCCCATTTCCCATACTCCATTTCCTCTCCTCATCCCCAGTTTACTCATGGAGCTCTACTCTATTTCCCCTTCCCAGGGTGATCCATGTATTCCTCTTAGGGTCCTCCTTGTTAGCTAGCTTCTCTGGAGCTGTGGGTTTAGTCTGGTTATCCTTTGCTTTATATCTAGTATACACTTATGAGTGAGTACATACCATGTTTGTCCTTCTGAGTCTGGGTTACCTCACTCAGGATGATTTTTTCTTGATCCATCCATTTGGGTGCAAATTTCATGATATCATTGTTTTTTACTGCAGAGTAGTACTACATTGTGTAAGTGTACTACGTTTTCTTTAGCCATTCTTCAGTTGAGGGGCATCTAGGTAGTTAACAGGTTCTGGCTATTATGAATAATGCTACTATGAACATAGTTGAGCATGTGTCCTTGTGGTATGATTGAGCATTCCTTGGGTATATGCCCAAGAGTGGTATAGCTGGGTCTTGAGGAAGATTGCTTCCCAATTTTCTGAGAAACCAACATACTGATTTCCAAAGTGACTGTACACGTTTGCACTCCCACCAACAGTGGAGGAGTGTTCCGCTTGCTCTGCATCCTCTCCAACATAAGCTGTTATCCGTGTTTTTGATCTTAGCCATCTTAGTTGTAAGATGGTATCTCAGAGTTGTTTTGATTTGCATTTCCTTGATGACTAAGGATGTTGACCAATTCCTTAAATGTGTTTCAGCCATTTGAGATTCTTCTGTTGAGAATTCTCTGTTAAGCTCTGTAGCCCATTTTTTAATTGGGTTGTTCAGTATTTTGGTGTAGAGTTTCTTGAATTCCTTATTATTTTAGAGATCAGCCCTCTTGGATGTGGGGTTGGTGAAGATTTTTTCCCATTCTGTAGGCTGTCATTTTGTCTTATTTACTATGTCCTTTGCCTTACAGAATCTTCCCACTTTCAGGAGGTCCCATTTATTAATTGTTGCTCTCAGTGTCTGTGCTACTGGTGTTATATTTAGGAAGTGGTCTCCTATGCCAATGCATTCAAAATTACTACCTACTTTTTCTTCCATCAGGTTCAGTGTAACTGGATTTATGTTGAGGTCTGTGATCCACTTGGACTTGAGTTTTGTACATAGTGATAGATATGGATCTAATTGCAGTCTTCTACATGTTGACATCCAGTTATGCCAGCACCATTTGTTAAAGAGGACTTCTTTTGTTCATTGTAAAATTTTGGCTTCTTTGTCAATAATCAGGTGTTCATAGGTGTGTGGATTATTGTCAGGGTCTTCAATTCAATTCCATTGGTTTACACATTGGTTTTTATGCCAATGCCAAGCTGTTTTTATTACTAGAGTTCTATAGTAGAGCTTGAGATCAGGGCTGGTAATACCTCCAGAGGTTACTTCATTGTACAGTATTGTTTTAGGTATCCTGGGTTTTTGTTTTTCCATATGAAGTTGAGTATTTATTGTTCTTTACAGGCCAAGATGAATTTCAGGAGAAAATTTAAGGGAACATGGCAGGAGATAGCAGTATGTTTATAACCTCCCAGTTTCTGCACTGTTTAAAAGTTTAATGGCTTTTGGGCATAGTGCAATTTCATAGTATTTGTACTGTTTATCATTTCACAATGAAAGTTGTCCTATATAGAGTGTGTGCTTTTCTTAAAGAATATGGGGTTTTCCTTATTCTGGGTAGGATAGAGCCATTGGTCAATCACATTCTCACCCTGCTTTAATAAGGTGACCCATACTGACTTGTGATTCTAATTAAACTGTAAGTTGCCTTATTTGCAATCATGCTTCTATGTATGATTACTGTTGTGGAATATTTGTACACTGCATGAAGATATATTGTTTTGATTGGTGTAATGAAAAGCTGAATGGCCAAAGCTAGGAAAGAGAGATAGGCTGGACTTCTGGTCAAAGGAGAGGAACTACGGATGAATCTAGGTCTGTGAGGGAAATGGCAATGAGACATGGAGGGAGTTAGACATATATGATGAAAGGAAGGTAAAAAAAAAGCTGTGAGGCAAAACATAGATGAATAGGAACAAATTAACTTAAGTTATAAGAACTATTTAGGAACAAGCCTAAGATATAGGTTCAACTTTCATAATTAATAAGAAGTCTCCATGTCATTATTTGGGAGCTGGCTGGTGGACAAAGAAAGACTTGTTACCTATGAGTCTATGCTATTGATATATTACCTACATCTCTTTGTTAGTCATATATCTGTATTTCAGGGGAAAATGCAATGTCAACAAACTTGGCTTTTAGATATTAATGTGTCTAAAGAGTCCGTTATTATTTTTAATGAAGGATCCCTCATAGACAAACATACATTTAAAGTTACAAATTAAAATTTGGTTAAAACAAGACAGATTAACCCAAAACACCTCAAAATTAGATTGAAGGGCTGTAAGATTAACAATATATTTTATAGACAATTTGGCAAATCAGGATCCTAAGATTAGAGTCAACCTTACATGAATCCTTTGTCAGGCACTGAAACAAGTTATACAAAACAAAAAAGCAAGTGTCTTCATCAAGTGACTGCAAGGATGCTAGTCCATTCCAGTATGGGTACACATAACTTTCTGGGAATCCAGGATGAATTTAATCACCAAAAGACATTCATTTATTATTCACTATTGTTTGCTTGCTGATATTCATTTTAAATGTTGAGTGAACTCTTGGGATGAAGTTAGAATTGTAAAATCTCAGGCAAAGGCATGAATTTTAATGTATCTGTCCCAGAGTAGTGTGAATGTGTTAGCCATGAAACTGTATAAGAGAGATTCTTGGATATACTTCCTGTATACAGTAGACACCAGAATAAGGATGTTCTCACATACAAGGCAGACAGAGAAATAGGAGGATGCTACTTGTTTATAGACATGGACTTTACCATGGGAAAATGTCAGTTCTCTCATGAGGGAATTTAAATATGCCCTCAGCAATGGCCCAGACTATGCTTCCCTGATTGTGAAGGGAACCATTGCCTTTTAGTACTTTTCAACTAAATCTATTATTGGTGAAATTATTAAGGCCACTCCACATAGTTAAAAGGAAGATTTATTTAGTGGGTAACTTACAAATGAAGGGATAGGTAGGTCGCGGGGTCTGGGGAAGGTGTATCGCAGTCCAGTGGTGTTCTCTAGAGCTCTGTTCGGTCCACCTCCACTGTCTCGGGTCCAGGAATAGAGAGACCGCTGGCCCATCCACATCTTGGGTCTCCAGGTGCCTTCCTTGGCCACGCCTTGTAGGCGTGATAGTTGCCGAAGTCTCAATGGGGTTTGGAACTTCCAGATCAAAGCTGGAATGGCTACCCACTACAATCTATTGTCAACATAATACATGGAATGGAGATCTCAGACTTGGTGAGGACTGCACATGATGTTTTCAGGTGCAGATAGTCCAGGGATGGCTGTGATGGGAGATTTGGTTATGGCAGGAGTCTTTACCCCTGCCAAGGAAAGGTAGTTGCTTAAAAGACTATGAAGAGCATCTACTTTGTATTGAGACTCCTGATATGTAAAGCATTCTAGAGATGGATAGCAATGCCAGGAAAGCTTTAGTAAAGAGGCTGTGTATTATACTGGATGATTACATTTTGCTATTTAAAATACGGTATTTCTGCATTTGTTTCTTACTACAGTGGTCACATCTCTGATGAATTAGAAAAGCAAAGGAACATAAGAAGACTACATACCTTGCTCACTATCCTCTTAAAAGCCTCTGTAAGTCCTTTGATTATTGCTTCAATGTCTTTGGCTCTTGATATGATATCATTAGGGGCTTCTTCCATATGACTTAGTTCATTTGCTATGTAATGCAGAGGGCTTTTCCAAGATCCCAATATACCAATCGTCTCTTTCAGAAGGAATATACCCCAAATATCTGTAATTAAACAACTGTATCAAATTGGTGAAATATAGAATAGTTAGCCCATGTGGTATATGCTCCAAGAAACTGGACTCAAATATCCATTTATTTTATTTATGTAGATGTCAGTTGTTATAGAAATTTCAAAGTTTAGTCATTTGTCTACAGTTTGATTGAATAACACTAAATATGTCTTATTTGACTAGCTACCTTTTCTTATGATAAATATGTTTTATAATATTTCCTTTCCCTTTGAAACTCTACCATCTGTCCACCCTCTATAAGCAATAGTCTTTGATGGTTTTTTGTTTGTTTGTTTGTTTCTCAGCAAGTAAGCAAGCCTTCTCAGGAACTGAGTAAGTGGTCATAGAACCTGATTCATATAAGATGGCTACCAGCACTGCATTTCAGTGGCAAGTGGTCCAAATGCTTTTCCCATGGGAATGCTTTTATAGTAAAACATCATATTCTTCATTGAGGTATTCATTTATGATTTTTCATTTACCTTAACACAGTGGAACAAAAATTCAATGAAGACAACTAGGCCTTTATATGTGTGTTTTGCTCATGCTATGTGAATCATATCTCTTGCCTCTCTGAGCAGCCTATGTATGACCATGTACAGTGAAGAACAATGGAACCGCATTGCCTTTAATAAGTGAATTGATGGAAAGCACAAGAAAGTATGATTTCCCAGTGTGTGCTCACTGCCAAGGACATATAAGAAACTCATCTCTGAATCAAATGCTGTTGTGCTGCTGTCTGATGCTCATCCTCTTGGTAATGAAAACAAAGACTAGATTGGATTCCATTGATCCACTAGTTTTCAACATTTTCACATTGTGATATGGAATAAACTACAGATGTGTTTGATTAAAGCAGGGAACCAGAAAGGAGAAAATATAATGATTATAAATTGAAAGTGATTTGATACATGAACCTTGTCATTACAAGTGATATGTAGTTGTATCCTGACAACTGTAGTGTCTTACAGGAACTTCTTGTTCAGCTGACTTTTAGTTAAGGCTTAGGAGAAGACCAATAATTTATCGAGGGATGGACATGCAGGTTAGACCAAACCAGGACGATCTTGAAAGTCAAGAGGAGTTGTTTTTGTGATTAGTAATATGCAAAGCAGCAAACACAGGAGCATTTCATATATATAATTAATGAAACTGTATTTACATTTCCTATACATAAATACAAATATATTTAAGCATGTGTGCAATTCAGTTTAAAGTATTCTACAAAATAACAACTATAATCCTAGCTATAGGCATTGGTAAAATAGTTCCCCTGCATGCACAATTTATAGTTCTATTAAATATTATTTAATCTTTGGTTTTACTTATAATATATCAACTGTACAATGTGACTTTTCTTTGATTAATCCTTCCTCTTTCATTCTTCTGCATGTGTGATTGTCATAACAATTTTCTTACCCATAAACACCTTCAGTGTGGCCAAGTCAGTGACCTGCTTAGTTCTTCAGCTTAAAGCACAAGCTGTACTCACCAGGATCTGTGGGGCTCCTTCCTTAGGTATCAAACGAGCAAAGGTAGATGTGTGGCAGCCAGTAAGGTCTCTTTCAGGGAACTACTGGCCTGGTGTATATTGCACATTCTCTAACTGGAAAAAAAATCCATTTTAATTTGGACATGAGTAAGTTAATCCTTAACCAGAATATTGATACATTTGTTATATACATTTGTTTTATATTATATTGCTGTGGGATGATCTTTCCATATGCTGTGAATGTGTGTTGCTCTGATTGGTTGATAAATAAAATGCTGATTGGCCAATAGTCAGGCAGGAAGTATAGGTAAGATAAGCAGACAAGGAGAATTCTGGGAAGAGAAAGGCTGAGTCAGGAGATGCCAGTCCACCATCCAGGGAGCAGCCTGAAATGGCACACAGGTAAAGACAGGTAAAGAACATGTGGCGACATATAGATCAACAGAAATGGTCTGAGTTTAAGTGTAAGAGCTAGTCAGTGGTAGGCCTGAGCTAATGGCTGAGCAGTTTTAATTAATATAAGCCTGTGTGTGTTTACTTGAGTCTGAGTGGCTGCGGACTGGGACTGGGCAGGACACAAAAAAACTTTCAGCTATATTACACACACACACACACACACACACACACACACTATATATATATATATAAAACCTTTGTGTGTGGGTTGGGGCAGGGAGGTCAGAGATTATGTTCAGATTTTGGTCCCTGCTTTCTTTCTTTCCTTTTCTTTTCTTTCTTTTTTTTTTTTTTTTTTGAGACAGGGTTTCTCCACGTAGTTTTGGAGCCTGTCCTGGATCTTGCTCTGTAGACCAGGCTGGTCTCAAACTCACAGAGATCCACCTGGCTCTACCTCCCAAGTTCTGGGATTAAAGGCATGCACCACCATAGCCTGGCATTGTTCCCTACTTTCTATCTTCTTTGAGACACCATCTCTTTTTCTCTGCTGTAGCACACAGTAAGCTAGCTGGACTGGCACTGCCATGGATCAACCTGTTACAATATCCCATCTCACTGTGGTAGTGCTGGCCTTACAGACTTATGTTATCAATTCTGGCTTTCTATGGGTTGTAATACAAATCTTAGAAGGTCTTATAATAAAAATCCCAGAGCCAGATAATGGGGTGAATGCTGAAAGATCAGAGAAGCAGAACAAGCCACAGTCAACCTCATCCTGACAACTCCTCAGCTGATCCTGTTTCTAGGAACCCTCAGACTGAAAGCCTCTGAGTCCTCACCCATGAGGGTCTCAGTTAAACTGCTTAAAAGCTTCTAGTTCCTGGTCCTCACACCTTATATACCTTTCTGCTTCCTGTCATCACTTCCTGGGATTAAAGATGTATGTCCTTCCCAAGCAAAGACATGAGATCTCAAGTGCTGGGATTAAAGGTGTGTGCCACTACACCTGGCTCTGTTCCTAGTGTGGCCTTGAATGCACATGTAGCATGAATCTTAAAAGATCTTATTAATAAAAACAAACCTGGAGCCAGATATTAAGGTGAATGGTGGAAGATCAGAGAAGCAGAACAAGCCACAGCTACCTCACCTCGCCAATTCCTTAGCTGATCCTGTTAACTCAAACTGGAAGCTTCTGTGTCCTCATCCAAATGGATCTCAGCTGAACTCCTGCTCAAAAGCCTCAAAGCTTAACCTGGCTCTAGTTCCTCGTCCTCATGCCTTAAATACCTTTCTGCTTCCTGCCATCACTTCCTGGGATTAAAGGCTCTTGTTACCATGCCTGGCTGTTTCCAGTGTGGCCTTGAACTCACAGAGATACAGGCAGATCTCTGCCTCTGGAATGCTAGGATTAAAGGCATGTGTGCCACCATTTTCTGGCCTCTATATCTAGTGACTGTTCTGTTCTCTGACCCCAGATAAGTTTACTAGGGTGCACAATATTTTGGGGGACATAATATCACCACACTCACAGAGATGCGGAAGGATCTCTGCCTCACCAGTGATAGGATTAAAGGTGTGTGCTACCACTACCTGACCTTTATATTTAGTATAGAGGCTGGTTTTTTCCTCTGTTCCCCATATAAGCTTTATTGGGGTGCACAAATAAAATATTACCACAGTGGGTTATGAAGATCCTGATGTCCTCAAACTAATATTTTCACCTACTTTTTCCACATCAATTCTGTAATCATTTTCTACCCCATCCCACCCCAACCCCCCCAACTAGCCTCCCAAACAGTTCTGCCCCTTACTATTTTCTTTGAGATTTCAAGAAGCTCTTCTATGATTGTTCCCCTACTCCATTAAGGCTGCTTTCTTTTGCGGATAGCATATATTACCTAATTCTGCTGCAGCATGCTTCCTAGTAAACTATAGGACTCTGCAACTGCTGGCTTCGAGATTTGTTTTGTAAAGGAGCCAAATGTAAGTGCAGTACTTACAAATATCCTGTGCATTTCTGCAGGGAGCTCTCTGATATTTTGATATTTGGCACGATCAAGAAGGTCCTTTAGAGACATCTCACCATGGCCAGCCAACCTGGCATGCATAGGAACAGAGGCCACACTCTCCCATAGGAAGAGGTTCAAGATCAATAGCACCAGGAGTGTCCCTGCTATATAGACACAGAAGCCAGGATGAGATTTGTTCATCAGAAGTTATCAACATTAATACAATCTCTGCCCGGTGTCCTTGAATATCTGTACTAGTAAATAAATATCTACTACTGAAAGACTCAATTAAACAATTAATTTACATAGCTATATAAAGAAGTTGGTTATTTCCAACTTTTTGGATTGCTATCAAAACAGACACTATGGGAGATGTAGATACATACATGAAATGTCAATCTAGAAAAACAGCTTCCCTGGAGAGCATGATGAACACTGGAGCTACTTCACAGACACACAGAAGAACCCCCATGGTCAACAAGACGAAGCTGCTACCCAAAATGTCAAGGTTTCATTTTGCTCAGCCTGAGACCTCTGCTAATTTCTAACTCCATGTGGTTCATTAGATCCAGAAATCTTTCTGCTCAATGTACCCTCTTGCCCTCATATATGGATGGCCAGTTCTTTTCCAATCCTTTCTTCCTCCTTGAAGCTCTCCCAGTCCTATTCGGACTTCTCAAGGGTGTTCATTTTCTGTTTTGTTTTATTTTTTTGTTTGTTTTGTTTTGGGCTCCATTTTCCCCAAAATGGCTGCTCACACCACTTGACCTTTGTATATCTATCCAGCAGAGAGTGATGGCCGCTGGAGAGACACCAGCCTTTGGTTTTTCTGTCTCATCACGCTGGAGATTTGCCTGCAGCGCTCACTTCCTCAGTCACTCTCACTGCTACACCAGCAGTCAAACACTTGGGTGGTGTTTCACCCTTTCCATTTGCCTAGGGGCCTCTAGATAATCTGCTTTGACCACCAGTTTATTTAAACTTGTCTCTAGTTTCCTCTGCTTCCTCGTGAACTAGGCCAGCTTTTCACTTCAGTTCCGCTGCATTAAGGAAACTGGGCCACAGTCTATCTTTCTTCTTTTTTTTTTTTGTTTTTTGTTTTTGTTTGTTTTGTGGTTTTTCGAGACAGGGTTTCTCTGTGTAGCTTTGTGCCTTTCCTGGAGCTCACTTGGTAGCCCAGGCTGGCCTCGAACTCACAGAGATCCGCCTAACTCTGCCTCCCAAGTGCTGGGATTAAAGGCGTGCGCCACCAACGCCCGGCTATCTTTCTTCTTCTTCCTTGCATTCCCTGGCCCAAGGCCTCCTTCTTCCTTGTCATCTTACTGTTGCTACCTCCAGATTTTTCCTCACCATCCTCCCCTTTCTCATCTTACAAGAGGCCCCCTTTTTTTTTATTAAGAAAAAATTTTATTCATTTTACATACCAAAGATCTTCCTCTTCCCTCCTCCGGCCCTCAACCTCCCCCTCACAACTCAACCCCTATTCCCTCCTATAAGAAGGTAAGGCCTCCCATGGGGAGGTACATTTAGTAGAGGCAGGTCCAAGCCTCTCTGCCTGCCCCAAGGCTGTGCAAGGTGTCCCATCATAGAAGTGGGTTCCAAGAAGCCTGCTCATGCACCATGGATGGATTAAATAAGAGGCCACTTTTTTTTCTCTTCTAGTCTGAAATTTTCTGAGCCTACATTCTTTTCCTTTGGGTTTTCTTAGCCAGCTCTTCACCATCCTTTTCATCTTCCTTCACTAACTCATTGACATCATTTTCATTGTACTCTCCACTTGAGGGCACATTTTCCTACCCCTCTTCTAACATGGAGAAGTCTTGGATGTTGAATTCCTCCATGCAGCTGAGGCTCAGGGCCTGAAAGCCAGAGAACCACAGCCCCTTCCTACAAACAGCTAAGTCTGTGGAGAGAACTTAAAGCAGCTAGAATGGCCTTCTGAGAGAACCTTTGAAAATCATTCACCACAGCCTTGAGGCAGGGGGAGGGGCTTGGACACACCTCTACTGAATGCACTCACTATGGGAGGCCTTACCTTCTTGTAGAAGGGAATAGGGGATTGGGGAGGGGAGACTGGAGGGGCAGGAGCAGGGAGGAAGAGGGCGATCTGTGATTCGTATATAAAATGAATAAAAAATTTCTTTTTTTTTTTTGCAGAAATAGATATAATTATCACAATAGCAACATGATTGCAAACAGAGCCAAGAATCATTGATATGGTTAATAGAACATACATGTCCATTGATATTAATAAACAAGAGGATAATAAGAGTATAGTTGACATCTGAAAACACAGAAGCAGCGAAACAAAATTTGTATGAGTAGAAATTATTCTTTCTGTAACAGCAGTGAAGAACAATACTCCCCTTTCTGGGTCTAAATTGAAGTCCGTTCTCAGAAATAGCAGTGATCTTGTTATTGGAAGAACCTAGTCACTTAAAGAAGAACACGGTAACACTGCAATATCTTAGAGACTATAGTAATTATAGAGAGGGTTGATGATCTAACTTACTATTTATAAATTGAATGACGTGAAACAATTCTTCCAAGACCTTTGGAATCAGGATGTACAACATCAGAATC
>CABHPR010132823.1:7992-40326 GCA_902168415.1 Peromyscus melanophrys
AGAGAGAGAGAGAGAGAGAGAGAGAGAGAAAGAGAGAGGAGAGAGAATGCACTCTCCAAAACACTTAGTGTGCACTGAACATTCGTCTTAAGGATCTCCACTTTCTAAAAAGGAACCTCTGCTACTCTGTCTTGGAGAATTTAATTCACTTATTTGAAGATTACGATGTGAGATTTCCTGGAAACTTATTTCATCCACACCAGTTGCTTGCCCACCACCCCAGGAGCATCTGAGCTCCCTGCCCCTTATAATGAGTTCCCACACCTCTCCCTCATCTTCTTCCTCCGGGCTGTTTTATCGAAGCTCTTGACAGGTCTTGATGATTGTCTGCTACCTGCTTTTCTAGAAACTTCTCTTTACTTTCCAATTCTACCTGTCTTTCTGCATAAGGTGTAGACCTCACTTGAGATTCACCGTCTCCTTTTCCAGCCAAAAATCTCAAGGAATCTTTCACTATTCTCTCTGTTTTGCCAAAAACATCATCATGCTTTCTGCTGCATTCATTACTCTGGAATTTCCTGCTGGTGTGTTTAATGCAGTGTTTAATGCAGTGCCCTAGCTGTGTGAGCCAGTGAGAGCAAACAGCACAGCTGGGTCACCCTTGGACACAGGAATCTAGTTGAGTGTCTTTAGGGGTGGGAGAAAGAATGAAAAAAAAGAAGGAAGGGTTGGTGAGAGAGAGGAAGGGGTAAAGGAAAGGAAGCATTTGAACTGTTGAGAACAACTGGTAGATCACAGAAAATGTCAAGTCCCTGAAGGCTTTGAGCATCATGGACTCTAATCATCTCATCCTTTAGGGTAGAAGAAATTGAGTTTCCTCTAATGGATGGTTGTTTCTAGCTTCCTCTCATGGAATGTTCCTATGATTTTCTGTCCATAATTTGCAAAAATTCTGAGTAGGAGGACATGTTTGGTATCAATTACAATAACTTCCATTCCTCTAATTGTCCCCAAACCCAACCTGTTCCCATCAAGAACCCCTGTTCCTTCTGCCTGTATACTATCAGTCACTGTGCACTTTTTAAAATATGGAAGTCAGCTTCTGCTTCCTAGCAGTTGACACCTTACAGCTAAAGAAATGAAAGAAGTTGATCCATGGAGGGGACTTTTGTTGTTGTTGATGATGTTCAAGAAAAAAAAAAAAAAAAACTAGCCAGACATGGATAATCCTAGCACTTGGGAAGCTGAGATAGAGGGTAGCTCTAAATTCAATACCTGGACTACAATAAACAATGCAAGAAGAGGGAGGAAGAAAAGGAAAATTACAACCAATCAAGGGAAGTTGGAATTTAAGTTGGAATAGCTGAAGAGACCTGCGAAGCCAGTTCTGGGCCATTTTTACTGTGGAACTTGATGCAAAACAGTTTTGCAAATTTTCATTGGCATTCTTCAAAATTAATAGTAATATATGTTTTAAACCAATCCCCAAAGATAAAAGTCGTATTTTTTTTATTATGGAAATATTTACATTGAGGTAAAGATTTATAAACACTAATATATATTCTCTTCAAAATATACAGTTTATTTTCATTTCAGGACCAATTTGCGATAAGTAGTCAATAACTAAAACTTTGAATTTTGTTTAAATGCAAAATAATAAAGGGGGGGAAAGGTGCCATAAATGATATTCCATAATGTGTTTAGGGATATAAGGGGCACTACGTGTGATTTTGTTATTGGTGGTACATATGCCAAAAGTGACTGCTGAGAAACATGACATAAAGACACTTTATTTATTGTATTTTATGAGCTCTTCATTCTTTGTTACTTCCGACCTTCTCATTTAAACAACCCATGCTGACATCCTCTTCAGCTCTCTCCTACCAATCATAGCACAGGCTAAGCTCCATCCACGCACTCTTGTCTGATAGCTATGGGAATCCATCTCTGGAAAATACAATTTTCCCAACAGTCTGCACCTGAGTTTTGCAGGAGTGTTAGTCAGATAAATCCTGAATTTTTACATTGTGAAAATGTCACCCACCTGGAACACTCTTATAAAAGTTTAAAAGTGAGAGGAGGGAGATTCATAATAAAAAGAGAAGAAAGGGCAACTTGGACTTCATCTCTTTCTTACTCACAGATAAGCCACAGCAGCTGTCATGCTGGGACTGTGGAAGAAAGCATCTCTTGCCTTCTGTCCTTCAAGTCACTTTTCTGCATGTGTTAAACATGAGCTGTATGGAGCCAATCAGGATCCCACATAGAGGCACCTGAGCTAAAGTAAGGGAACATATAAACCTGCTAACAGAAATAATTGTGCTTTCTGATGGTCATGTGTACAAGTCCTGCTAGCCCCAGCAATGCAAGACAGAAAGCCAGCTCAGCGGTGGCGTCACTCCTCACCCATCCACCCCTGGGTGCAGAGCCAAGGGACCTCCTCCCCACTCCTTGGCACCCCTGACTTTGGAGGTCTGGCAGCTGAGTGTGCCTTGAATATGTTTTCTTGGACGCAGGGCTTGAAGCAGACACGCTGACACAGAAAGAAAGACAGAAGTAAAAGAAAGAGAAAAGGAAAATACTTTAAAATGATAATAATAATAGTAATAGTAATAATAATAATAATAATAATAATAATAATAATAATAATGATAGAAAGGAAGAGAGGGAGGGAGCAGAAGGAGAGAAAGGAGAAGAAGGAACAGGAGGGAGGAAAGAAGAGAAAAGAAAGAATCACTGTTGGGTTTTGGAGGGAAGAAGAGCTCACGGTCAGTCTGACTTTGTCTCATGTTCCCCTCCTTATGTAAAGTCCTGGAGAAAAACAATTCTTTGGCACTCTTTGAGAGAGACTGGTGGCTCTCCCTGGATGTCAGTCACTGTCTTGAGGAGGCTAGCTAAGTGCTCCCAAGTAATTTATACATCACTAAAGAGAACAAGAAGTTTTTGAAAATAACTTATTAGTTGTTTTTCTTAATGGCTATATAGTAATATCCACTTATTTAACAAATATTTAATTACCCATTGTTTGTCATGCACTGTTTTGAGGGCTAAGGTTAGAGAAATAACCAAACATTAAAACTGAGAATAGAGCAACAGCAAAACACATCAGGACAAGTGACATGTAGAGAAGGGTAGGGAGTGCTGGAGAGTGGGAGGGAGAACACTTTGCTTTTAAACACATTGTTGAGAAAGGGCCAGGATGAGAGGATGCCAGTAGATGAAAGCCTGAAGAAGATAAGGGAGACAAGATCCTGAGAAGGCCCAGCATGATGGCAGGACTCGGGAGGCCAGTTTAGCTGAAAGCAGACACTCTGTAGTAGCAGAGAAATAACAATGTATAGGATGAGAGGTGATGCTGGTTCAGAGGCATGAGGATGCTGTGAGCATCACCCTTATTGTTATGAGGGACCAAAGGATGGGTTGGATGTGCCATACTTTAACGGTATCACTCTGTTTGCAGGTGTGCAAAAGTGAAAGATAAAGGAATACTCAAGTGCTTGGGCTGAAGTCTGAACAAAGACTGGATTCTTGATACGCTTCCAAGGCCAAATAGTTGCTAACGTTTTTACTGTATGATAGGATACAAAGAGGATGCTAAGGATGATTTCAGGGTTGTTGCTTTTAAGTAGCTTTATTATTGAGACACCACAACTAATTAGGGAGGAAAAATAGCCTTAGAACATTGAATTATGAGCACTGAGCCCTCTTACCCTACTTAAGATATTATGAAATTGATGGTAAAGAAATACAAGTGCCAGTTTCTAAGAGAATGCAATGGGCCATTAGAAAACGCTGAGACCTGTTGAGAAACAGCTCGGGGTGTTTGAGCTTGGGTACCACTGGTCAGCAGAGCAAGGAGTGAGAATGGGAAGTGGGATGAGAAGAGCAAAAAAGAATGGATGTGTACTTCAGAGTAGCATGCATGAGGGCCTCGGTTCAATCTGGAACATGTGTGTGTATGCACACCAGCCGGGGGGGGGGGGGTGTCAATGAGACGAATAACTGAAGGAAAACAGACAAATTGCTATCCCCTTCATTCCCTTCTCCTGGTTGTGCAGAGTAATTTATAGCCAGTTACTTCCAATGGCACAAATCTTAGAGTTTATCTTTTAAGAAATTGAGCAAAGTCTTTGGAAAGAACCGTGGTGTATAGCATAGGAGTTAGGGGGCCAAGATACACTAAAGCAAATGGTAACATGGAAAGGTAGCAGTTTCTATCTGTATATTATTTGTTGTTATGTTTTTCCTCTGTATATCAGGATACATGAAGGTAAAATGGTCTCTCAAATTGATAGACCCAGGCTAATGGGAATAAGAAGTTTCCCCATCCCTAGCCATCCGTGTGTTTTCAGGAGCACCCACATCAGTAAGTCACATTTTCCCTAGAAACCACAGCAACTTCTACTTTCCTATGACTGTCCATGTGCAACAGAGCACATTAGAGCTAAGCAAGTTGTTGAGTTAATTTTGGGTTGGATGTACAGCTGGTATAGGTGACAGTGGCCTTCAGTTAGGCCAAAGTGTAGAAGGGCAGCACTTAATGGTAACCCCACAGCTCAGATATGGCAAATAGAAGCTCTAAAGATCAGTGCAGAAAACTTTCAAATCATCTAGAAGAGAGTTCAACAATCTTAAAATAAATGAAGTGCTCAAAGCCAGAGGCAGAGGAGTAGCTCTTATGGCAGAGGAGGGACCATCAGGATCCAGATTCCTACCAAGGGCCAAGCCCCTTCTCATTTCCAGGAAAAGAAACTGGTTTGCTAGTGGGTTTAAAATAAAGTCGGGAGGTATAATTAAGGTATTTAAAACAAATCGATTTCCAAATGAGAAAATTACGTTTTAGCAGAATTCCATCATTATGTTATAAGTTAACGAGGAACAACCTGTGCATACTTACAACTCAATTTTCAAGGAATGCAGTTTTAATTTTGTCAAACGTTTCAGTTTAGCAAATAAGCAGCGCCACTTAACTCCCAAGAAACAGTGAATGCTCCCCGTTTCCTTCTTGGAGTTCCTCCCACTGTAGAATTAGCTGTGTTTTTTAAAATAATCTTTCTGTTTTAATGTCTTCAAATAGAATATCTTTAAAAATAAGCAGGATTAGATAACTACTATAAGAACAGAACCTGGTTATATATTTTTATCATCCATAGTACACAGTATTGAATCAGCCACAGGCAGAATAATTGACATCAAGACTACCAGGATTAGACTAGTAGCAAATGTTTTCATAAAAGTGACAGTAGGCTACGAGAGGGGCACTATCCCAAGAATATGGCAAGTTGACGTGGAGCCATAGGTGTGAATCTTTGGGAGTTCTACACACCAGGAATGAGTCAGAGAACTAGCTGGAAAGAAATACCACCACCACCACCACCACCACCACCACCACCACCACCACCACCACCACTACAACCATCCAGGTGATTAAAAAAGTACCCTCGAAGCTCACAGTGACGGCACAGACCTCTCCTTGTCTAACTTCAACAGATACACTTACCTGTCTTTTTGCTTCTACCTCTTCTTTGAGGGATTTCTTGGCCCATTTTTGGGCTTTGTAGCAACATAATAGAGAGTTGGTACTTGGAAAAAAAAGAGATTTATTTAGCTAAATATGTTCTGAAGTTTGCAGTTCAAGAGTGAGGACTCCACATCCAGCCAAGACCCTAGACTGTGACATAAAAGGCAAGCAGGTTCATGTGGAAAAGACAGAACATGAAAGGTGCCACACTTTTTAATACCTCACTCTGTGTCACTAATTCAGTCCTATGAGAATGAGGACTCCTTCACACTTCCAGGATTTAACATAATCCCTGAGAACCATTAATCTTCTGATCTACTTACTTCTTGATGACCCCATCACCTAATGCCACAATGACAAATAAAATTCAGCATGCATTTCAGAGGGGACAAAACATATTCAAACCAACACAAAAGGGTTTTATTTTCTCACACTATCCTCTTCAAGATAATCTGAGCCTGATGTGACTGCACTGAACTTGCCCTGTATGTCAGACAAACAAACAACTCTTCTAAGAAGGCTAGCATTGTACTAGACCTAACACCTGTCAAAAACAGACTAAAGTGTGGAGCTGTGCACATGCAATGTACTTCCAGGCATGTGACTGCCTCCCTAGACCTTTAGAGTACCATTTAGCACCGTGCTGCTTCACTTGACTGCAGAAAGGTGACTGGCCATCAGTTCTTTACGATATAGCCCAAAGCACAAAGCAAGGCATGGAGCAGGCCAATGCTTTCAGGACAGATGCTCCAAACCCCAACATGAAACTTCTCATACTTTGTTTACTGGAGAACTCCCACAGCCATGTTATACCCAGCACCCGTAACTTTCTTAGAACCCATTCCAATATAGTTTACATTACACTAGGAGACAAACAAAACCAAGTCACCAACCCTGTAGCCAAAAGTGATGTTCAAAACTTAAAACTATAGAGGAGACCTAGGGATTAACTTCCAAAGACAAAACCTTGAAGGCATAGAAGTATTTTTCATTTACAAGTGCGTCAGACAGTCTAACTCAATGACTAAGAATTTAATCACCCAGTTTGCAAAATCAGTCAGAGAATGATGAGATCCATGTATGTTAAGGGATGGCACACATCCTTGTCCCTGGGCTCTTGAGCAAAATGCAGTGTTTTCTACACCCCTCCTTCTACGTACTGCTTCACCTAGCTCAGGATTTGGCCTCTTATGTATTACAAGGTTCTGACATGAACTGATTGTCCCCAAAGGTAGACCCACTAGACCAGTCCCAGATTTGTTCTATACTAGAGGTAAAGAAATCAGCCAGATTCTCTGTGGTGACAGGAGCCACCATCTATGACAACTTGATGCAGTTGGGGCCATAGGAAAGAGCTCACTGGTAGGGAAAGAAATCATGTCATCTAGAAAAAAATGACTGTTTGCAAGTTCATTGCAAAAGCAGTAAAGAATGTGCCTTGGCTTTCACACTCAATTCTTGATGGTCTTGGTTTATTATGCATTTCTTCTTCTTCAGTTTGTCCAGTTTTTCCTTCTATTACAATAAATAACTCGATGTCCTTGATCAATTCTTCTATTTCCCAAGTTAGCTTGAGTTATGTATTTTCCAATTGTAGCCTAAAGCCATTTGAAAATAATAATGCATCTTTCCTTGATATTATATCAGCTGAGCTATATAATATTTGTGTCTCAACACTGATATTACTTGACACTAGTACACTTTTTGTTTGGGGTTTGTTGTAGTAAGGATGGTAGTCTTGCAGTTTTGTGACTGACAGTCACTTCTCTTTGCATACAAGATGAAAATAGGAACATTATGATGATAGGATCTAAGACCTGCTCTGTTACCAAATAACAAGAAAACAGTTCCAGAATCATATCTAACATTCTGAGTGTTCTGTCTCAGAGCACACATGCAGTGACTTCTCTTAGAGTCTTTTCTGATTTGAACACAGGCTATGCAATACATAGAACTTCTCACATCATGGAAAGATTCTTCACAGAATTCTTAAGAAAAATGCCCTACATCATGGATTCTGTTTCACACTAGCAGGGTAGTGACACATGCTCAGGCAGGCGAGGCCGTTCTGAAGGGGCCATAAAGTGTTATTCCTCATTCACATACCAGGCTGCTGCCACAGATGAGGTAACTTAGTTGGAAATCACTGTTAAAAATGACAGCAGTTAGCAACTATCAGTAAGTAGAATATGAAGTATTTAAAACATGTGACAAGCATTAAAATATCTAGCTTTAAATTATGGCAAATCCTAAGACCCTTTTGAAACTCATTATGTAAAATGAGAGGTAAATAGATAGGGCATAGAGGATGCTTACGGCAGGAGAGCCTCTCCCTTGGCATATTATAAAAAGCCTTTTTGAATAAAGCTCTAGGCACAACTGGGTATTGACCCAGGGCCCTCCCAAAGCTGTCCTGTGTCTTTGTCTTTCTCTTCATTGTCTAGGTCTAACTTTCTACCAAATATTTCCTCATTCCTCTCTCTTCCATCCAAGAACCCTTCTAAAGGTAGGAGCAAGGTGGGAGCTGGTCTCTGGTAGACTCCCACACTTCAGCATACACAAATCTAGTTATGACAGTACACATCTGTAATTCCAGTCCTGGGGAAAGGGACAGAGACAGTCAGGTCTCTGGGGCTTGCCAGGTAGCCAGTCTAGTCAAATAGCAGCCTCCAGGATCAGTGAGAGACACTGTCTCAGACATAGGGCTGAGAACAATAGAAGATGATACTCAAAGTCAGTTTCTAGCCCTCTACCCTCCATATGCACACATGCATACACTCAGATGAGTGTAGCTCTCACACACATGCATGGACCACACGCAAAATAATTTTTAATACATTATTACAATACATCTGTCAAATTGGACACTTTGGAAGTATCTACTTTTAGAACATGAGCCTTGTTAGTCCTTTATGGCAGTATGCATTGATTTATAATTCTGTATGTATATACTTACATAATGTATTATTTATATGCATATATGTGTACAAACAAGGAGATACTCAGAGACCTTCTAGAATATTTTCACCTCCTCAAAGAACATTTTGAATGAATATATATTTCTGAAAGAGGCTACACTTTGCCTTTTCATGTGATTCGACCAGGTTAATATTAAGTTGAAGCCATTCCCTGGGAAACGGACATGCCATGATGCCATGGGATCCTTTCAAAACTTGCAACCACTGTGTACTTATGGCTTCTACTAGCAGCAGTGACACTGAAACTGGTGGATGTGTTTGAACTCAGTCCTCAAACAAGCAAAACTCTACACCTTTTTAAAACAATGAAAAGAAAAGTGGGTTGAAAATGTAAGTATGGGGCTAGATAGAGTTTAGGGCACTTGCTGTGTTACAGAGGGCCAAAAAAATAAGAATATAAGTATGAAATTTTAAAAAATTAAAAAAATAATAGTTCCCAAATACATAAAGCAATGTTCAACTATATTGGTGAGTCAGGATGTCAATGAAAACTACTGCAGGGTTTCATATTGTGTCAGTTACATTTGAACAACTTTTCTGGATGTTTAATGATAGCAGATGGCTTTGTTTTAATGCAAGAAACACAAGTTTTTATGCTCTGCCAGTAAGAATCACAGTATCATTTCATTGAACAAATAATACTGATAAAAATGCTGGAATCCCAGAATTCTTTAGGTTCTTCACAATAGAGAATCATTTGGCTATGTCCTAAGATAAAATGAAGCATGAAACAAACATTTTCAAATAAATAAAGATAAATATCCATCAGTAAAAGTAGAGATTCTCAAGTTATACATTCTTTCAGAGGAAGAATGTGGGAATTAAAATTAACTGGACCTATGTCCAGTGAAAGAGCCTTATTTTAAAGAAATAATATTGATTATAAACAGGAACTCATGCACTGAATTTCAAGCATAGAGGGTGCCATAGTATGAGATAATGAACATTGTCTAAGAAGGGCTACGTAGTATTGACATTTCAGGGATGGTTCTATTACAAATAGTCACCTCGACCATTATAGCATGAACACAGCCACAAACAATGCAGAAATGAGAATTGTGTCTATGTTCCAATAAAACTTTATTTATAAAACAGACAAAATCTTTATTTATTTATTTATTTATTTATTTATTTATTTATTTATTTATTCTGGTTTTTGGGGTTTTTTTTTTTTTTGACAAGGTTTCTCTGTATAACTTTGGAGCCTGTTCTGGAACTCACTCTGTAGACTGGCTGCTGACAACATCTCTAATCCCAGCACTTAGGAAGAAGGGGAGGATCTCTGAAAGTTCGAGGCCAGCATGGTCTATAGAGTGAGCTCCAGGATATCCAAGGCTACACAGAGAAACCCTGCACCCCCCCAATAAAAAACAAAAGAAAAAAAAAACATTACAGGCTAGATTAAGTCTTCAGGCCTCAGTCTATTGACCCTGAACTATACCACCCTCTTCAGAATGCCATATAAAAATAGATGCAATGTTGATATTTACCTTTCAAACTAGAGCTTACTCCTGGAAAGAGAAGTAAAAAAGGGGGAAGAACATAGGAAAGAATGAATTTAAACTGTATTGCAACAGTTTACAATGTTTTAAGTATTAATAAATTTTTTAAGAAAAAAAATGTAATTAAGGAACTGTGGCAAAATGTTAATGTTTGTCAAATTTGCATTAGAGATATGTGTTAGTTACATCAGTCCATGTATTTTATATGTGTAATAAAAAATGAAATACTGAAAAATGAAAGGTAATATAAATACATTAGAACATTTAAAATAACATGAATCAGAAGAGTAGAAAACAGAAACATTGGCAAGAACGACATTTCTTTCCAAAGACACAGTCTTTGTATGTTTACTCTTCTTAGCCAGAGGCTGAATTAGCCCTGGAGAATTCCTTTTTGTTCTCAGAACTGGGAGCATTTAATTGAACTACTGCATGGATGGTATTTGGATGAAGGACAAAGATGAATCATGTCAGGGCTGAATCTTTTTCTTTATTCTCTGTACAGGAACTAAAGGAAATTTGAGTTGAGTTGGTGCCCATCTCCATCAGGGCTGCAAGACGTCAGTTCTGCATTTTGTGGCTGGCCTCATATTCTCTCCATTAGATCATTTCTTGTTTCTCCCCTACTTCATTCACTTCATCCTTCTAAGGGAGTGGTAAAGTGCTTAACTTGAGAGGCAAACCTGGGTTCAAATTCCAAGTGCCTCCTAACTATCTGTGCCCACCTTATGCAGTTTATTCAACATCTCTGCATCAGCTTTTTCATCTGCAAAATGTGCTGTTGACAATAGACTGTCTTTCAGAGGGCACTGTGAGGACTATGAGTTAGTTATTTATAAAATGTTTACAACATAGCCTGGCTATAGGAAGTTATAAATCAGTGTTGGCTATTGAATGCAGTTCAGTGGATTTATTCATCTGTTTAGTTGTGTAGATTAGCTGTCCTTGAATTTTCTAGAACAACACAATGATGAACCGAGCATCTAAGAGTTCAGGTTTGAAGTCCAAGAAACCAGTAATCTGATCTCCAGCAGTGACTCTTATTTCCTCATACTTCATTATGCTCTGGCCCCTTCTCTTTAGCCATGTTGTTCCTAACACAGCTGCAAGGTCTTTGGGGGCTATGCAAAACTCAACAGCCCCAAATCATCTATTTATTTGCTTGAGAACGGAATAAACAAAGACGGGGCTAAAGCTTCCCAAGCCAGATCCTGGACTGCCCTGCTCTTCAGCGGGCTGCTTTTGGCCCAGCTGTATATTTAAATGTTGATACACATAAAACACATAAAGAGTTCCTGGGTAAGTATAGATTCTGATGGGATGTGGAGCCTGAAATCAACATTTCTAACAAGCTTTCTGGAGCACTACATGTCGACCCTAGAACATGCCCGGCCACTCATGTTGTGGTACAGCCAAGACCTTGCCCAGAAACTCCTAATACAGAATTTCTGTCCCCTCCTCAGCTCTACTGAAGGTACAAGTGCTCTTCAACAAAACCCTGATGCAAATACATGTGAAACTTGAGAAATGTTCCATACATGGGCCAGTTACCCCAGAGCTTGGTTGTATATTCCTTCCTTGTACAAGGTGGCTACTTCTGTTACTCAAAAAAATCCTAAAACACTACTAGTTGCTGTACTGGGAAGGATTCTAGCAGGGCGCTGACTTTGTTCTTTGTCATTCTGCTTACACTGTCATCAGCAACGTGGTCTTTGCGGCTGCTCCCCTGAATGCTAGAACACACTTTGATAGCAAAGAGACCAGAGTGCCTGTGTCTTTCTCTGCCTCTTCCTGTAGCCCTTCACCAAAACTAACAAGCACAATCATCTCCACACCCATACTCCTTACCTGTCAGCAAACTCAGCTCTGAGATAGCCTCTGCACAGGGTGGGATTAAACCAATGTCAGGCTTGCTAGGACCTCACTTGGTTCTCACCCTTCTCCCTCCTCTCTGACTGTTCCTGCCTACTACTCTAATTTTGTCATGGAACACTGTAATAAGCCCAGTCCTTATAAAACCTCATCTCAGGATCTGCTTCTGGGCAACCCAAAGTAAGACATGATAGTTTCTTCTGTGGAAGGACCATAGAGAGACCAGTGGATCTAGAAAACCTGTGCTGACCAATTGGCAGCCACGGCCACCAGATATGCCTCTGATTCTGGAACTTTTTCCTTTTTTTCCAATCTAATGAGAAATCTTGAGGATTGAATTCAAGTTTAAACATGAAGCCAATTTATGTTTCATAATTACCTTCTATATATAGCGTGAAGGTAATTTTTATACGATATTTTTATTTTTACATCTATATTTAGACTGACCAAGTACATGAAATTGTGTGAATTTTCTTATTTGGAATGCCCCAGGGGTGTTCAAACAGGTAAAATACTGAACTAAAATAAATATCTTCCTAAAAATAATTTTATGTACTTTTTTCTTTTGTTAAATTTGGCTAGAAAATTCAAAGTTCCATTTGGCTCACATTATATTTTTATAGGGCTGGATATAGTGGAAGACTTAGATTTTCAGCCTAAAACATCAAACTAAAATTAAATTTCTGGAAACTTTTTAATTCCTTTTGTATTTGGTGTGAAATTAGCTCTAAACCAGTGCTTCTCAATCTTTCTAATGCTATGACCGTATAATACAATTCCTCATGTTGCGGTGACCCCCAACCAAAAAATTATTCTGTTGCTACTTCATAACTGTAATTTTGCTACTGTTTTGAACCACAATGTAAATATCTGATGTGCAGGACATCTGATATGAGACCCGCAAAGGGTCTCACCACCCACAGGTTGAGAACTGCTGCTCTAAACAAACCCCCGAACCCATACAACAACCTCAATTATAAACACTGTCAGTGCTACATAAAGTTGCCACAGAGCAATCTAAGTTTGATCTTTATTCTAGAAAAGTCTATAAACGAGACAAATTTTTAAAACCAGCGGCACTATTTATTAATTATTCAAATCATCTAATTTTAGTAAAATTGCTTTCCGTGCTGTTGAAAACATTGTCTTGATGCTTTGCTTTTCTGTGTGCAGTTCAGGTTTTGTAGTAGATGACTTTATCTTCCTTCCATAGCTATCCTGTGCTGCTCTTTCTAAATCCCCACCATCTAATCCATAAAGGTCAAAGCTTCAGCATCCTCACCTGCACTGTTGCAGCCTCCTGGCTGAGGTCTTTGCATGCTCAGCCTCAGATTCCTCCTTTCATTGTTGTCAGGTAATCCCCCTAGTGCTCAGCCTCATCCTGGCTCTCCTCACTGCCCATCCTGGAAATGGGCTTTTGATGCTATTACATTTTCGCTTGCTACCTTTGCACATCTGAGCACACATGAAATGTTCTTCTACTCTGACCTACAACTCTACTTTTTTTTTTTTTAAGTTTTCATCTTTTAGGGTTAAATTTTTTTTGAATTTATTTTATTTTATTTTACAATATAATTCAACTCTACATATCAGCCATAGATTCCCCCGTTATCCCTCCTGCCACCCCGCCCCCCTCTCCCCGGCCCACCCCCCATTTCCATCTCCTCCAGGGCAAAGACTCCCCCGAGGATTGAGATCAACCTGGTGGACTCAGCCCAGGCAGGTCTAGTCCCCTCCTCCCAGGCTGAGCCAAGGGTCTCTACTAAGCCCCAGGTTTCAAACAGCCAATTCATGCACTGAGCACAGGACCCGGTCCAGCTGCCTGGATGCCTCCTAAACAGATCAAGCCAATCAACTGTCTCACCCATTCAGAGGGCCTGATCCAGTTGGGGGCCCCTCAGCCATTGGTTCACAGTTCATGTGTTTCCATTCGTTTGGCCACTTGTCCCTGTATTCCATCCATCCCTGGTCCCAACAACTCTAGCTCACATAAACCCTCCTCCTTCTCGCCAATTGGACTCCCGGAGCTCCACCTGGGGCCTGACCGTGGATATCTGCATCTAGTTCCCTCAGTCACTGGATGGGGTTTCTAGTATGACAATTAAGGTGTTTGGCCATCCTATCACCAGGGGAGGTCAGATCGGGCTATTTCTCGACTATTGCCAGCAGTCTATTGTGGGGGCATCTTTGTGGATTTCTGTGGGCCTCTCCAGCACTTTGCTCCTTCCTATTCTCATGTGGTCTTCATTTATCATGAACATTCCTTGTGTTTCCTCTCTGTACTTGATCCAGTTGGGATCTCCCGCTCCCCCAAGTTCTCTTTCCCTCGCCCCTCATTACCCCCACTCACGTCCAGACTGTTCATGTAGATCTCATCCATTTCTCCATCATTGGGTGATCCCCGAGTCTTTCTTGGGGTCCTGTTTTCCAGGTAGCCTCCCTGGTGTTGTGAGTAGCCGTCCAGTCATCCTTGTTCCACAACTAGTATTCTCCTATGAGTGGGTACATCCCATGTTTGTCTTTCTGAGTCTGGGTTACCTCACTCAGGAGAATTTTTTCTAGATCCCTCCATTTGCCTGCAAACCTCATGATGTCATTGTTTTTCTCTGCTGAGTAGTATTCCATTGTATATATGTACCACAGTATACTCTGGTTTCTCTTCAGATCGTATAAATCTTTCGCCTTTTACAACTCTACTTTTTAGTTGGAGTTTCCTCCAACTTTATTTATTAACATACAAATAAAATCACATTTCAATACAAATAAAATACCACTATATTTCCCCTTTTCTATTTTAATAAAAAGAAAAAAGGTTATCACTAACATAAGATTTGAATTTGATTATAACATTTTAAAGAGAAGAGGGGGTGGGTAGGAAGCTGTTCCTATCCAACTTGTATTAATTCATCTGTCTTCCTGGAAGACAAGTTAAAAGCATATTTTACACCTGAATAATATTTAAGCTAATTCAAGTGTGACTTATATTTTTCAGGAATGGACAAGTGAGGTTTTCAGCTTGGCAACAAACCTACTGGCTCAGAACATGTCCAGGGATGCATTTCTGGAGAAAGCGTAAGTCGCTCTGATTGTATTGCTAAGGGTGTTACTTCTTCTAAATCCGATTCCTTTCTCCTTTGTGAATCTTTGTTTATGCTGCCTTGGCTTCTCACATTCATAAACATATATTTCCCCTTGGGATAGGTTGGAGGACAGCTTCCTCTACTATTCAGGTTGGGAAGACTTCCAGGAGAGATGGCTCTTCCCACCAAGTGCACATCAGGCTGAGGTGGCCTGAAGATCAGGGCTTTTGATGTACAAAAGGAGATACCTCCAAACTCTGGCATCTGTGCTCAGAACACAGAGTTGCTCTTTTCAGAGCTTCCTCTGCTGCCTCTGCTTGTGTTCTCTCTTTTGTTAACTCTTGAAGAGAATGGACAGCATATGTGCTTGTTATTCTAGACCTGGACAATTGTGATGGGTACCATAAGAACTTCCTACCTCTTTCATTCAAATGGGTTGAATTCTGGAACTTACAGACTATTGCACCAAACAATAGAGGAGAGAGAGAATAGAGGGACAAGCAGAAAGAAAATAAGAGGAGAAAGAAAGGAAATAAGATTAGAAAGTCACCCTGGAATTGCATCAGCCTTTCTAAAAATTATTTGACCAAGGAAAATAATGATGCATGCCAGATGAGCAGCAGGGAGATGGATGTGTTCCTCTTGGTGACTCTGGTGGTTCAGGAGCTTGGGGGACCTTTAAAATAAAACCACAAGCAGAAATGTTAATAGGCATGCCTTTAATTCACTGAATGTATCTCTGTCTCCACCCTTGTTCCAGAGCCATACCCATTGTTTTAGACTTCATCTTAGGCACTTTCTAGTTTGTTCTTATGTGAATTTTAGTCACAGGTCTTTACTCAAATGTTTCATCATGGAATAATCCCCTCTTTTAATTTTGTTACCTTAAGGATCCTCTCAACATGCCTCTTGCCTTCTTTCCTCCTTTCTTTTTACCCTGTTAATCTTACTTGACATCCTTTATCCAACAAATATTTCTAGAACATGTGTTTTTCTATACAATGTTAATAAATGAGATAGAGAGAGAAATAGAATGTTCAAGCTGAGACACAGCATGGTGAAACTGGTTGACTAATCATCATCTACTGAAAATGTCTATTCCAGATGGATGACCCTTGTGAGGGCTGCTGTGGGAATTATAGCACATGAGTTTTGATGAATGTGTTGTGTACAAATTGGGATAGGGGGTCTTTGGGTCACCGTATACGCCGTGTCCCAAAGCAGCATTTCCTGTTGACAGTCTGCCAGCAGTGGTTGAGAGTTCTGCTGCTCTAACTCTCTACTTCTGTGTCTGTAGGCTGATGAGGAGATAAATCCAGTCCTTATATTCTTTGTGATAACTAAGCAGGACATAGATGTATCTCAGAAACTTAACACTGAGGGAAAAAAAAAAAATAAACAAGACCCAAAACACAATTGCATTTTAGGTAGGGACAAAAACAAGCAAAGACAATCCTCTACTGTTTAATGTAAACATGCCAATGATTTACAGTGATGGACTCCAGAAGAAGGCATGAGGGGAACTTCCGGGAAGCTTCTCAAAAGGCATTGTTGCGTTTTACCATCCAGGTGCCGACTTGGAGATGAGAATAGTCTGGCAAATCCAGCATGCGGCACGTGGACTAGAGCTCTTCTTGTACCCTATTTTCAGTACTTTTTAAAATGAATGACTAACTTTTTTGCTCTCCCAACAGATATACTAAGCTCAAGCTTCAGGTCACTCCAGAAGGGCGCATTCCTCTCAAAAAGTAAGCTCTGGCCATGTTTCTCATCATTGATCTGCTTTGTCCCAAAAACTTGGATCTGTGCCATTGGTCTGGTTTATTTCTTCACCAGGCTGTGTGGGAACATGGAAATGATGCAGTGACCCTGTCCTCCGTCATGCTAGTCTCAGACAAGAGCAGCTGGCTTCCTCATGACACTTCCCTGGCCGCCACTTCCTGTGGTGTCATTTTTGAGAGAGTTCAGGAAGTGGGTAGAGGGAATAGGGAAGAAATCACACTGTGTCAATCACCGAATTCACCTGAGGAGGTTCAGATCAATTCTAGGAGTGCACATTGTATAACTTTGGTATGCCTTTGGTCACTATAAGGCAAGGCTCTCAACGCCAAGTAGGCACGGGAGCCAGGCAGGGAGCTCAAGTAGCAAAGCAGGGCAAGAAGAGGAAGAGAGCCACAAAGAAAAGCCAGGATAAGCAAGGTGGCAGATCACCTTTACCCTGAAGAAGTGGGGAGCACCAGACTGAGTGTTCTAGTGTATCAACTGAGTGTACAAATCCAAATCACTGTATTCAAATGCTAGCAAAGAAAGTACATGGTTAGACTAGGTTAGCCGGAAGTGCTTAAGCTTTGATGTGGAAGCTTGCAGTGAGCTTCTGTATAGTATACCATTGGAGGCCATGTGCGTAACAAGGACAATATTGAGAAGACTGGGGAAGTCGCTTATTTTAGGAATTAATGTGAAAAATTAGTTGGGCTCGAGAGATGGCTCAGAGGTCATGAGCACTGACTGCTCTTCCAGAGGTCCTGAGTTCAATTCCCAGCAACCACATGGTGGCTCACAACCATCTCTAATGAGATCTGGTGCCCTCTTCTGGTGTGCAGGCATACATGCAGGCAGAATGCCATATGCATAATAAATAAATCTTTTAAAAAATTAGTTACCACAATAGTTTTCCAGGGGTCATCTCCACTGTCTTAGAATATTTATTTTATATCAGACACTATAAGTTTTGAAAGATACACATTGTTCTTGAGAACAGATGCAGACGTGTGGAGAAATGGTTGATTTTTTTAACTCTTCAGAGATGCCTAACTTCCATTCTGTGTAATATTTTGAGTTGGGGTCATCTGTGTGTACAGTGAACCATATCACCTGTTAACCAACTCTCATTTATATGTTTTCACTTCGTAGCATCTATCGATTGTTTTCAGCAGACCGAAAGCGAGTTGAAACTGCACTAGAGGCTTGTAGTCTTCCATCTTCACGGGTAAGCATGCTGTCTCTCCACCATCCCACCACATCAAAGTTTTTAAAATTCCATACTAGATGTATTCTGCCTAGTATTTCTTAGACACAGCTTGATGCAATTAAAAAATCCAGAAGTGAGATGGGTGTGGTGTTACATGTCTATAACCCCAGCAATCAAGAGGCAGAGGCAGGAGGATCACTGCAAGTTTGAGACTAGCCTAGGATATACAACAAGTTCCAAGCCACATAGAGAGTTCAAAGCTATCCTGGGCTACGTGAGACTTTTGTCTTGGGAAGAGTGTAGAGGGAGGCAGAGAGAGGCAGAGACAGGGAGAGGGAGAGGCAGAGTTGAGGGAAGGCTGAGGACAGATAGTAAGGATGAAGGAAAGTCTACTCAATGATACATATTTTTATACCATCAATTCTCAATGTGAATTGAACACATCATTTACAATAAACCCACTCTTGATGCCTCTTGACATAATATCTATTAATAACGTCAAACTATTATGCTTTAGAGCAGTGGTTCTCAACCTGTTCCTGTAAGTAACCCCTCACCCTTATTTCTTTAAGTCAGCAGTTCTCAACCTGTAGGTTGTGACCCCTTTGGGGCTCAAACAACCCTTTCATAGGGGTTGCATATCAGATATCCTGCATATCAGATATTTACATTATGATTCATAATAGTAGCAAAATTACAGTTATGAATTAGCAATGAAATAATTTTATGGTTGGGGGTCATTACACATTAGGAACTAGATTAAAGGGTCGCAGCATTAAGAAGGTTGAGCACCACTGCTCTAGAAGCTTTTGAAATACAAACTTCAACTTATCTTTTTAAATCTCTAGTTTTAAAATATATCAGTTACAGACACAGTTGGTACATAGTACACTTATTGTTAAAAAAAATAGTATAAACTCTCTTCAAACCTGTGTCCACAGGTTCTACTGAAAGGGATGCAGATTTGAAACAGTTTGGAGATCTCTTACTGCTCCCAGGGAGAAGACCAGCACACAAAGTGCTCTTTTATTTTTGTGCCTGACACATAAGACATTTCGTATACATTAGCCACTGACAGGCATTCCTCTTCATTTTAATTCATTTCTATATGATTCTAAAAGGATGTTGTTACCATTGCTTCTGGGAGAACAGAGTGTGTTGTGTGAACTCTGCATCTCATGCTTATGGAGAATTTTCCTTTCTCTTCCAAATTACATTCACCTAGTATCTAAGCAGCAATCAAACCCTTATGTGAATCACTGGCTATGATAGGGGACTCTGAGCCTCTGGAGATAACTAGCCACGTTCAAGTTGCACTGAGTGAGACCAGAAAGCCACTTTTCAACATAGGATGACACTATAGTAAAGGACCGAGCACTACTTACTACTTTTGTCACCTAATTATTGTTCCAAACGTTAGAAAACTAAACAAATTAAAAAGAATGCTAGCTGGGCATGGGGTTGTGTGCCTGCAATTCCAGAATTCAGGAGCAGATTGGGATCACTGCAAATTCCAGGCCAGCTCAGGACTGCAGAATGAGATACTGTCTCTAAAAACAAACAAATAAAGGAATAAATAAATAAATAAATAAATAAATAAATAAATAAATAGAAGTTCTTTCAAAAAATAAAAATAAAAGAGAGGAAAGGTGTTGCTAGGTCACAGGAAAGCCAGAGTGCTGTTCCAATGCCAATTTTGCTGTCTTAAGTGCAAGTGGCCAGTGATGCTCGAAGAGCTACACACAGTTCTGGTTCATATACTCTATTTCCTTTCTTTTCTTCCCTGTCTAGGAAGGGGTAGTGCTGGAGATCAAACCCAGGACTTCTGTTACACCTTGAGAGTGTGTTACTACGCACCCCATCTTAATACCTTTCCCTTCATTGTGCTAAGCAAATTACAATGCTCAGACCTACTCGCTGATGCTTTTCTGGCAGAAGCTTTGGAGTAGGAAAGATATAACAATGCAGTTCCTGTCACTGACTCCACCAGTGTCCCATGAGTTCCTGCTGCACACCCACAGGCTCCGAATGAATGCTGCGGTTCTGGGTTCCAAATACAGTAGAGTATTCTGGGAGAATTAGTCAATAAATATGCCACCAAATGCATTTGTAAATGGAGTGAGGTGCTGTTAAAAACAGAACGAGAAGAAGAAAAGTCCATTCCAGAAGAGACAGTGCCCAGAGGCCTGGAGCTAGGGAAGAGGTTGAGTGGCTGAGGAATGACCATTATGCACACTCAGTGTAAAGAGGAAGCATAGAGAGGGAGTTGCAGGCTGTGAGAAGGTGTTTTTCCCCTTTGTGACCACTTCTGAGTTCATTGTTTCTTGAGACAATCTTGTGAAATGCAGTGATGGAAGAGTTGAACTTAGTCTTTCTTCTACATCTAGTTAAGTCAAAGAAGAAACACAGAATGAAGCTAAACAGGAAAAAAATCAAATCCATCAATCAATTCTCTGTAAATTGTAATTTTCTGAACAATTGGATTCTGACAACCCAGTCAATAAACATAAATTGAGTCTTTATAGTTCACTATGTCTATTATAGGCTTAAATTTTCAGTCCAATATCAACTGGAGACATTTTAGAACGAAAATGAGATTCAAGCAGTAGGAGTTATATTTAAATTGGAAAAAAAAGTACTTCTCTTTAGCAAATTAAATGTAATGACAATTTTCTGAAAACAAACTGAAGATATTTTAAGATATAATCAACCTCTATTATAGTTTTGAAAGATCATTTTTCATTGTAAACTATAATTTATTTGGAGGACTTGTAGAATTCAAATGCCTTTTTAAGATCCAAAGACCCAAGACCATTTCAAAGCCAAGAAATAAATGGTTCTGTGAGCTGTCTACAGCACATCAAAACCAATTTTCAAAAATTGTGGTACCTTGTGGTAATTTCATATGTACAGAAAAGTCGGTATGAGAAATAGTCACTTCTTAGCTACAAGATTCAGAATGTATTGCCTAGGGGTATTTTACACATGCCACAGAGGGAGGGGGTTACATAAATGCTTGATAAGTCTGCGTAAATGAGAGTCTGCTTCCTAGCCAGCCGTCATTCAAACTGGACTTAATTGTGTTCTGTAAATAGACACATTACCAGAAATGCTGTGGATATCCTGTTGAGATTTTTCAAACATTATCTTTGTTCACATTGTTAGGGATAATTAATGCACTTGAACTTGTACCCCGGCTGACATGATCTGATGGAATAACACATTGCTTTAGAGGGTTTTCCTTTGGAGAGTACAGTCACTAGCCTCAAGTTACCCTAATTGGTGAAAAGTAATACGGTACCTAAAATGAGACAAAGCAATTACTGTCCTTCTATTAATAATCCAAACATATTTTCCGGTGAGACCTGTGAAAACCTTTCTGTATTCAGAAAATTACTATTCTACCCACAAGCTCTCTGAGAATTGAAAATAATTTATCAGTACTAAATTCCCTTGATTTAAGACTTATTAACTTGAAAAGGCTTGGTGACATTTGGAATTACATTGTGGTCTTTATGACATTGGCCTGTGGGGTTGCACTTTAATGAAGAAAATAAGAAATAAATTCATATATTTGTTTTAGAAATAAATTTTACCACAGTAGGTAGGTAGGTAGGTATGCATTAAAACCAAAAGGTGACTAGTTATCTTCTATTTAGAGACTTGCACATATCTTACTAAGGAATGCTATAAAGTTTATAAAGGAACATCTCTGTGTAACTGTAGTTCATTGCCTTACTTCCTGAAGATAAATCAGAAATATAATCATTTTATGGTTGTAGTTCTTAGAGTCATTATATCAAAATTCTATTTCAAACCACGTAAGAGCTCAGTATATAATGAGCAATGTATTGGTAGTGATTCCAAGGGCTCTGGCTAATTCAACTTTTGTTTTATGGTTCTAAGACAAAAATATTACAAAGGGCTGAATATCTAAAAATTACTGGGTAATAAGCAATATATGTGTATGTATATGTACATACATGGAGTTGAGGAGGCAGCTCAGCAGTTAAGAGCACGTACTACTCTTCCAGAGGACCCTGATTTGATTCCCAGCACCCACATAGTGGCTTACAACTGTTTGTAACCCCACTCCCAAGGAATCTGACACCTTCTTCTGGTCTGTGGGCACTAGACATACATGTGGTACACAGACACACATGCAGGCAAAACACCCATACACACAGAATAAAATGATAAAAAAATGATAATCATAATAATAAACCTATGGAGAGTCTGCTTCAATAAATGTAGTCTAAAACTCTTTGAATGTTAAGTACAAGTTCATGGTAAAAATGATTCTTTAAATACTCAAATGTGTGAACAAGAAAAAAGCACCATCCTGAAACAAATATGAAGAAGTGGTACAGAGAACTACACAGACATTGGGCATGACCTTTAGCACACCAGACTTTGGGCTGCCTCTTTAGTCAAGCAGGTAAAATGAATCAGTGCTTTCCTCTCTACCAAATCCAGAGATAGAAAAGGAAGGTATATGAACGAGGTCTGTGAATCACAGACTCATTGCACATGTAAAAAACTGAGAGTTGCCTGTAGCTTGCAGTGAATATCTCCAAGACGCTTGCACCTTACTTTCAAAGATAATCATTTATTTCAATCCATTATATGGAATATTTTTTACTCCTGTCTTCACCCACTGACTCCAAAGACCATGGGGTATCCTCGCTCGTCGGTTGGATAAGACAGCAACAAGATGAAGAAAACCAGCTTCACAAAAAAGTTTTCCGTGTGCTAAATTTCAACATGCAATGAAAATAATATTGCACTTATTCAGACTGTCTCATTAGCTTGTTCACTCTAATTGAAAATCCCAGTTCACAGCTAAAAAGTCAACGATGGCTACATTTTAGTAAGCTATGTCTATGAAATTATATGTCTGCACACAAGTGTAGTTAAGCCTACTTTTCTAAAGGATATATAATATTCAGCCCTTGATATCACTGTTCATCATTCTCATAATGTACATTTAGTAAATATTTATTCTGTATTATGAGGTGAGCAGAATGAGACAGGAAAACAGTGTCAGGAAAAAATGCAGCCCAAGTGGAAGGTATGGCTGTTCAGAGAGAAATAAGAAAAGAGAGTCAGTAAAGTCAAGGAAGACCATTATTGATATCCTTAGATAAGATCCATGTCTATATCTGCCAAGTGAGGTTAGAGAGCTGTATTTAATAGGAGAATGAGGTTGCCCACTTGGGATTCATAAATACAACTCAGTACTTGAGTTGGCCAACAGTGCCATTGAATATTTTTTGACAGATAATTCTAAACATTCTTCTCACAGTCAAATAGTTGAGTAAGTAGAGTCATTTTGCCTATCTAGAAAAGAAGAGAAACATGTGTCTAGCTCAGATGGAAACTGGCATCCTCCAGGCAAAGGTATTTCTTTTCATAAACAAAATGGAATTCTGGAATCCTGTAACTGGGTTGATCATGTCTCCATTTTATGAGTGTCAAAACACCAAAAAAGCCCTTCAAGAAAATTTTCAATGCTCTTTTGGGTCCTTGAGCTCATGATTTCAAAGCTCTGTCTACAGAGACCAAGTCTGTTGGTATAAAGATCTTTTGTGTGTTCTTACATATTCTTTTCTTTTCTCAAAATTCATTTTTAAAAAATATTATGTTTTCCCTCCTATAAATGGACTTAGTCAAGGAAATATTACTTCATTTTTTTCATTCCACAAACATGGGGCCTCTACAATATGCTAAGTGGTGAGCTAAATTTTCTGCTCTGTTAGCAAGCAGTGTACAATTTCAGACAATGATTTTTCTCAGTTTTCTATTAGAATACAGTTAAAATATATGAATATATTTAAAAGGAAGGGTGTTTCTTTGTTTTAGGGGACTGAAAATAAAAATAATCATTCAAGCACATACCTGAAATAGGAAGCTGCAAGAAAAATGTCCTTCCTGTTAACAAAGGCTCAAATATATGCTTCCGGTTTCCATGGCAGCCCAGCCAAACAGAAAACATAAGCCGTAGAAGTGTCCTTTTTTGTATCAGTGACTTGCTTCCCAAACAATAGGACAATGAGCAATTAGTAACAAGTGATAAGTGGTGCTGGATGCCTATGAAAGGCGTCTCATGATCAAATAACGTAAACCAGTACTCCTCTGTGGCCTTCACATCAGTTCCTGCCCCACCTGAGTTCCTGCCCTGACTTTCCTCATTGATGGACTGGAAATATAAAACCCTTTCCTCTGAGAGAGAGAGAGAGAGAGAGAGAGAGAGAGAGAGAGAGAGAGAGAGAGAGAGAGAAACGACATAAAGTTAGAATTTATGTTTTTATTTTAGCACTGTCTCTAGGGTTATCACTTTCAAAAATACTCACTCAAAAGCCTGATAAAGGGCACAGAAATGTGCAAATTCTTCATGCCACTGATCTGCCCACTTCAAATGATTAAAATGGCAAACAAGGCCATATACCTTCTACTACCGTTTTTAAAGAGGAAGACTCAACCCAAAACAGAGAAAGACAGAGTAGAGAGAGGGAGGATAGACACAGAAAGAGAGATAACAGGGAGAATGAGAATGATTTGGGGAGGTGCTTCACTCAGTAAAGAGAATAAGAGCCTGAATTTGATCCCAGACTCACATAAATAATCCAGACATCCTAACCTGGAAAAACGAACAAGGGGGATCCCTAGGGTTCACGGCTAGCCAGTGTAGCCTACCTGGTGAACTCCAGGCCTATGAGGGACCCTGTCTCAAAACACAAGGTCAATGGCTCCCAAGGAACAGCACCCAAGGTCTGTCCTCCATATGCCCATGTGCACACGCGTGGACACTCACACATGGAAGGTGGGAGGGACAGACAGACAGGTTAAACATTTCTACTGAACAGATTCTGTCTTCCTATATGTAACTTACTTTAGTAAATGTATTTAGGAAATTATCTTAACATCTGTTTAGCAGAATAAATAGATGTTCTTATACTTTAATTAAAATTAAAAATCAATAGAAAATAGTGTTGACACACTGAACAGGCTCTAGATGAAGGCTACAGTTGGCGTCAGAGATGTGTTCTTAATATTTACTCTGGTTTGGAAAGAAGAAAAAGAGGAAGGGAGGGGAGGGGAAGGGAGGGAAGGAGGAAGGGAGGGGGAAGGGAGGGAAGGAGGGAGGGAGGGGACAAAGAAAAATCAGAAAGGAAACTCGAGAAAGAATGAGACCACCTGTTTACCCTGTTGTTTTCTTCCTAGAATGATTCCATACCTCAAGAGGATTTCACTCCAGATGTATACAGAGTGTTCCTGAACAATCTTTGTCCCCGACCTGAAATTGATAACATCTTTTCTGAATTGTAAGAGGATGCATCTTAATTTGCTTTTTCTAGCTTATGCTTATATTCAGAGTGGCTAGGGCAGGATTTTGTTATGACTAGAAAGAGATTGTCCAAAAGCAGTGCTTCTGGATGGTACAATGGAGGTGGTGATGTGCTATTGACCTCAACAAACAACTACTGTTTTAATGAGCAGATACTTACTATAACACATGGATGGCAGGGTGGCATTTTCATACGCTCAGTTGGCTTTGTTTAGATTGAATATTATAGATACAGCAGGAAGTGTCTCGACACACAAAAGAGATTCATGTAACAGAAAGATTCCTGACTAAACACTACTCATCATATGCCTCTGAACCATATCAGTATAAAGAAGTAGAGATTACTAAGAACCCACACAGACAGCATGTTATTTTCTCTGAATCTAGGAATTACAAACTTCTATAGATATTGCTTTTTTTTAGATTTATTTTTATTTAATAAGCGTGAGTGTTTTTTCTACATGGATGTCTGTTTACCACGTGTATGCCTAGTTCTCTCAGAGGCCAGAAGAGGGAGTTGGAGTGCCTGAAAGTGAGTTACAGACAGTTGTGAGCCACTATGCGGGTGCTGGGAACTGAATCCGGTCCTTTGAAAGAATAAGTGCCCTTAACTGCTGAACCATCTCTCCAGCCTGTAGGTTTTGCCTCAAAAAAAATTTTTTTTACAATTGTTTTCTATTTTGTGTTCATTGATGTTTTGCCTGCATGTGTGTCTGTGTGAGGGTGTCAGAAGCCCTGGAACTGGAGATACAGAGAGGTGTGAGCTGCCATGTGGGTGCTGGGATTTGAACCCAGGTCCTCTGGAAGAATAGTCAGTGTTCTTAACCACTGAACCATCTTTCCAGCCCAGGTATTGCTTCTTAAAGAGACTCAGACATGAAAAAAAAGAAACAATTAAATGGAAATTGCAGTTTATCTCTCTTGATATACCAAAATCTACCTAATGGAAAAAAGTTGATCCAAATTTGGTAAAGAAGTAAAGTGGCAGGCAGATAAGTCCTGCTGCTAGGGTGACATTGTACACTGAATGCTTTTGCTTGTGATTCATCACCATAAAACACTTATTGGGTATCTGCAGTATTTATACCATTAAATTGTTATGGGTTGCCAATAAAACTGAAATGGGCATTTGAATAACACTATTCAATAACACCGCTGTTTTGAGGATAAAATGAGATTGTGTGTTTAGTTCTGCATCTGTATTATATATATAATCATTATTATCTGCAAGAAGCCAACTCAGAATCCCACTATGAATTTGAAGACAACCTGGACTGTAGTGACAGCACCAAGATAAATCAGGGGTACAAAGTGAGTCCCCACCTCCAAAAATAAACACAAGCAAATGAAAGAGGTATAGATTTGTATAAACCTGTAACTTCAATGAAATGAAAAATGTATTCAAGCACATTGGGGTTTTTTTCTTTTTAAATTAATAAATTAGCAATATTCAAGTGATAAATGTGATAAAGGACATTGTTAGTCATCTGATGTTTTTCTAGGCATTAGAGTCGGGTGGAAAAGTGTGGTGTGAAAGCACCATGTTTCTAGGGCATGGTCAGAATTCCACTGTAGACATGATGCAATTTTATTTCTCTGTAGCTAAATGCATAAATAAGATGAGGAAAGCGGTGTGATTTCTTGTGTTTTCATTGCTTTCAGTGGTGCCAAAAGCAAACCATACCTTACTGTTGAGCAGATGATGGATTTTATCAACCTTAAGCAGAGAGATCCCCGACTCAATGAAATACTTTACCCACCTCTGAAGCAAGAGCAGGTCCAAGTATTGATTGAGAAGTATGAGCCCAACAGCAGCCTCGCCAAGAAAGGTAGTATGCTTCACTGCACACCACACTGCAGAGCCCTGCCTCCTCTGCGACGGGCCACACTCTTGAAGTTAGGGACGTAAGGCCATGTAGCTCCTTTGTGTCTGAACTCTCTCGTGGCTTTGTTTTGTTTTGTTGTTGTTGTTGTTGTTATTGTTGTTGTTTAGCGTGATGTAGATTTTTTTTAACTTTGGTGATTTACTTTTCTAGTTATAGCTACATGTACATGCCACATATTTTTACATTTCTCGCCATTTTTTTTTCCAAATTTACTCAGTAACTGAATGCATTTTTTTCTCATATGGAGAATTTATTAGCTCAAAAGTTGCCCATTGTGGTCACTTTTCTTTTAAGAGTTCTCTAAAGTAGCCCATGAATTTGTTTTGGTTTTGTTTTTTATTGTTTGTTTTTCTCCAAGTCTACAAAGCTGAAGAGAATATTCAGTCTGCTAGAATCATGTCTTACTCCACTTTACAGCAGCTGATAATTTTTTTCACATGGGAGAATATTCTGAAATTTGGCCTTATAGTTTTTTTAATTGAAGTTTTGGTAGGTTTAAATTAAAATCTTGGTAGAAAAAAAATACTACAAAAAATGACATCAGAATGGCAACTCTGAGTTACCTGGAAATTGTTCTTAAACATATGTTTTTTTTTATTCTGGAAAAATGAATTAACAAAATATAATCATGAACAGTTAGTTGCTGTATGTTCCAACTATATTCATTGCGTAGTCCTCAAAACCTCTACCATTCATACTGAATATCTTCTGGATTGAAAGACCCTCCTGCAGAAGCCTGATCCATCATGACTGAACTTACTGCAAATAGTCTATAGGGCAAAACAAGCCACAATGAACCACTTATTGAGAAGAAATGAATCACATGTTAACATACAGGCACTTCATGTAGTAACAGAAATATCAATCAATCACAAGCCACAGATGAGACTGCATGTCATAAAGGTTTTTATACATTGTACTTGTTCTGTAATCGGCCTTCTCAAAAGAAAAGGGAGGTGTATATTAAGTATAAAATAAAATCTTTTTTTTTCTTCAGTCTGTTAATTGGAATTTATAGACTTTTTTTTTCAGCCTCTATTTTCTTGCCCAAACAATTTGTCTTTGTTATTGATACTATTCTTAGTGTTGCCATTTAGGTGAGGTCAGTGAAAGGAAGCAACAAGCCAACTGTGAGCCTTGTTGTTGGCAGGTCTGCCCTACAAGCTTATGGAAATACGTCCTTTTTCCTCTAATGCCTCTCCTTATTTTCAAGCTGGGGGCAACTTCTCAGTGAAGGTTGGCATTCCCATTATGAAATCCAGACTTTTCCAAGAACAACTTACACTCAGTGATGGAGCAATTCCAGAATGACTCCTGGACGTGATTAGCTCATCATAACCGTGAGACAGGGAAAAGTTTTTGAAACCAGCAGGCCGCCCTGTGATCTAATGACTCTGCTCAGGAATCCCTTAACTGCAATAGCCAGAGGCAGCACAGAGTGCCATCTTGACATTTAACCTCTTTGTGCATGAGGAGGTGCTTCAGCTGCAAAACTGAAGAGGGAAAAGTATTTCACTGACTTTTCATGAGTTTGAAATAAATAAATAATATCCACTAAAAAGCATCCGGCCGTGTGATGTGATGACCAAGCATTAAGTCTACTCAGTATATTGAAGTATAGGAGCTTGGTTTTAATTCCTCTGGAGTGTTTCACCTAGCTGCCCTCTAGATTATAAGGTGCATGGGCCCTAGAGTTTCTTTTGTTTTCCCCAAGACCTATAAAGTGGACCTGCTTTGGGTGCAGTATTTATTATAGACTAGGAGGCGAGATCTAATCGCTTCCATAAATCATTTGTACCCCCAACATGAGCGTCATCCCCCATAATAGTCTGTACAAAGATTAGATTAGTGCCTCTTCACAGATAAGCTCAAGTGGCACATGGGAAGGACAAAGGATTTGTCATCTAACACCAAGATGTGGAGAGATGTCTAACCACTTACTAACACAAGAAGATGTACCTTCTGTCACCCCATGAAACAGAAATGATGAATAAGCAGATCTGGTTAGCTAGACCTGTCACCCTTACCCAATGAAGAAATTCAACTCTCCAGTAGTCAGCTAGTCAAAGTATAAAAGATCTAAGTAGGGCCACTTCAACCCCAAAACACAGACACAAAAAAGAACTTCTGATGACTGTCCTGAGTTAAGGGTAAAGTGAAAGTATGTGATTTGGGTTAGCTTAACAGCTAATATCCATAAATTCACATGATGATCTAAAGTTGGACAAAATAGAAATGGTACTGGAATATTAGGGTGTTTTTGGGAATGACAGTTTCCCAGGAATCTAGGGTCCTGGAAACTCAGGGGCCACAAAAGCTGTCTAACCCAGTGGTTGTGGGGTTCTTACTTTAGAGTTAGAAGAATGAAATTCACAGACCAGATAAGGTGAGTTTTAGGGAGAGTTTTTCTTTTTTTTTTTTTAATAGATTCATATTTGGGAGGTTAAGAGGGAGAGAGGTCTGTGCTGTTTGAGTTAAGCTAGCAAAAACATCGGCCACAGGGAAAGGGAGCCTTAGAGAAATGTAAGGAAACCCAAAGCACCAGAAAAAGCATACTAGGCTTTGGCCAGCATCCAAAAGAAAAGCAGAAGAGAAAACAATATTGGGAAAAATGATGCATTTTGAGCAGAACTCAGAAAGGCAGGTGGATCTCTCTTGACACACCTAGAAAACTAATTATTCCTCCTGTCTTGTTAGTATGGCTTAAGGTAGACCCACCTTCCGGAGGGGTGTTCCATTGCCCAGAGGACTGAACTCAGCTGGATCAGCTGTTTAAGGGAGGAGATGATGGCATGCCTCCACTTAGACATAGATTCTATTCTTCAGTGTGATGACCCTGGGGGAAATCTGTAAACAAACACAAATCTGTATTCTTCATGACTTCAGCATTAAAAAAAAAAAGAAAAAGAAAAAAAAACTATTGATGAAAAAGCAAGAGATGACAGACCAAAAGATAAAATTTCCACTTCTGAAGACTTTCACTCAGTGGGCATAGTGGCACAAACCTGTCATCCCCGCATTTGGGAGGCTGAGGCAGGAGGATCTCAAGTTCAAGGTCAGCCTGAGCTACACAGCAAAACCCTTTCTCAACAAACAAAAGCAAAACAGCAGCAAGGTAGGGCTTAAAGGTTTCTACTCTTTTCAAGAACAGTAGTATGAAAATATGAATGACTTTCATTTCTCAAGTGCTGACATGTCTAAGTCATCTGAAGCTTTGTCAAACTTAGGTTCTTGGATCTTCATTTCTAATAAGGTACTGAGCAGTTCCTAGCCCAGCCTACAGCGACCACACTAAGCAGCCAGGCTTTGAGAGATACTGAGGATGGGTAGAAAGCTGGAAGATGGAGCCTGTAGGAAAGGTCCAGGGAACTTCCAGGCTTAATTAATTTCAACAGGATTGAATGGAAGATTTTCCAGGGATCAAGGGTAGCATCTTTTGTCCACTTATGCACACATTCAACAAAGGCATCTTGAGCATTCTTATATAATTATTGCCAAGAGGAATGAAGACAGGACTTACCCAGTCACGCGGGCTGAGTCTGAAGATATCACAGGACAGACAAGTGCATCTGGACAAACAGCCCAGACAGTTGTTTTTCTTAATTTCCCATTAGCTACACAGAGTAAATCTTTTGCAATGACAGTATCCGTTTCTTAACCAGCCTCAGCTGCTTGAGTGAGAAAACAATGGTGAACTTCAGCTGTTTTATTCCAAGGCATTTTGCATGCTGCTTTCACTGCTTCTGGTAACAAAGAAGACTAGATTTTTTTCTTGTTTATTCGCTATGATTTCATAGTCAAAAGGATAAGGGTTTTGAGATTTATCTATAGGGTGGAGAAATTGCAATGCTTTAGAAACTAAAGTTTTGAGGCCAAGTGTGGTGGCACACGCCTTTAATCCCAGCACTTGGGAGGGAGAGGCAGGCAGAGCTCTGTTAGTTCAAGGCCAGCCTGGTCTCCGTAGCAAGTTACAGGACATCCAGGGCTGCATAGAAAGACTGTCTAAAAAAAAGAAAAAGAAAAGAAAAAGGAAGAAAGAAACTAAGAGTTTGTAATATTTTGTCAGATGATGAAAATCACTGTTTTTAATTTGAGTTTGTCATTCCTAATCTATTGAGTTTGATGTTGGGATTTCTTTTCTTTTAAAAGAAAAAGGCATTTTGTCTCTTTAGTAGGCGAGTATGAGTAAATGTTAATAAAGTATAGTTTCAGAAAGCTTTGTCAACTTTAATGTGGTGGCTGGTGTGGAGCTCTAAGGATATAGCTTCTTTAATCTTGTGACTTAAAGATGCATGTGAGGGCTAGGCATGCAGCTTACTGGTAGAGCACTTCCCTAACAGCAATGAAACCCTGAGTCCTATCCCAAGCACTACCAAAAATAATGAGTAAAAAAAATTAAAAATATTTAAAAGCACAGCATGTGACCATTTTTCAAAGAGCAAGTTTGGCTCTTTGAAAATGGCTTACTCCAGACTTAATACAGACATGTTCCTCGTGAAACCAGTTTGAACTTTAAGTCAGGTGATTTTTGTATTTTTATCAATTAAAATGTGAGAAAATAGATGCCAAAATTCAATACGATATCTAGCTTGTTTTTTCCTGCTGCTATAATTTTGAATATTTTCACGGGTGTGCCTGAGAATCAAGTAAGTTGCTGTTAATCTCAATATTGAATTGACAGACTTGGTCTGATATGTCTTAGAAGGAAATCAAGAGACATAAAGTTAACTTTATAATGTGAAGCATAAGAAATGCATGTAATTGTGAATGTAACAATATGTATGTTAGGAACGTATATAAACTCTGATTCTTAAGAAATAGGTATTTTTCTTTCATTGAAAATACATTTAGTTTCCTTCCCTCTACTCTGATTCCTCCACACATCCCTGTAGCAGGAATCTTAGAAAGTCTTAGTAATAAAATCAAACCTGAGCCAGGTATTGGGGTAAATGCTGGAAGGGTAAATGCTCGCCAGTGCCTCAGCTGGTCTTGTTTCCTCAGACTGGAAGCTTCTGTGTCCTCATCCCAATGGCTCTCAGCTGAACTGTGCTGCTAGAAGCCTGAAAGCTTAACCAGCCAAATGCTTCCAGTTTCTGGTCCTCACGCCTTATATACCTTTCTGCTTTCTACCACCACTCCCTGGGATTAAAGGCTCGCTTTCTGGGTTTAAAGGCGTGTGTCACCATGCCTGGCCGTTTCCAGTGTGGCCTTGAACTCACAGGGATCCAGAGGGATT